>PVKZ01003131.1:0-156336 GCA_004027375.1 Macroglossus sobrinus
AGGAGGAGGAGGAGGAGGAAGAAAAGGAGAAGGAGAAGAAGGAGAAGCAGAAGCAAAGAAGCAGCAGCAGCAGCAGCAAAGACGGGTTTGGGGGCCTGGAGTTTAAACCACCAACAGCACGGCTAGATAGAAAAAACAATGTGTGTTTTGTCCTGAGTTTTACAAGCGTATTTTATACATCATACGCAGAGAGAAAGATGAAAGCCATTCTGGAAGGATTTACATTAGCGATAGACAAAGGATGAGAGAAGGTGAAACTGGGCTAGTTCGGCATAGGCACAGCAGAGTCCTCAAGGAAGATGCATCAGCTCCTGTGGATTAGCTGTGGGCAGCAGATTGGAAAGTTCATGTGTAAATAAGGAGAGGCTACTGGTTCTATGGCACCTGGCTGTTCTCTCTTTTGAATAATCTCAGAAATAGCCACCTGGAAATTAATCCTAAATTCCAACAGATACACAGGCATATGAGCAGTCTTGTTAAAGCTGGTCTACAGCTATTAACAGTCTAATTCTTTTGTCTCTTTCTCTCAGTCTTTGGCTGCTGTAATTTTAATTTAGAACATCTCAGAATTTTTATATTGTCACCTTTCCCCATTCTCATCTTCTCCCTGACACTCTGGAGGAGCTGACACAGAAAGGCAGTATAATCTGCAAACTATTCTTAATCCTGAGATTTTAAAACTGGGGGGATCTGAAAGAAGAAGCTAGTTGTTCTCAAGTGCAGGACTCAAGGTCAGGATGAATTGGCTGCCTGAAAGTCAGAGACAAAATTAAAAATTCAGGCTTCCAAACCCAGCCTTCAGAGATTCTTATTCAGAAGGGCCAAAAATCTCCATGTGTAAGAAGCTCTCCAGCTGATTTCCCAGCCACCTCCCTGAGCCGGTCCTCCCTCCACAAGAGAAGAACCTCAGGTTCAGAGGCCCAGGTGGCTCAACTTGGGAGGGCACAGCATGGTGGAGTTGAAATTTCTACGAGTAGGGTTTGAATATCAGCCCTGCCACTCACTGGCTGGGAAACTGGGAGTCTCCTAACCCATCTGACACAGCAATTCCACTCTTAGAAATCCCCATGAGGCCACAGGTTTCCAGCAGCATGGTTTGTAATAGTAAAAGACTGGCACCAAAATAATTTTCCATCAATAAGAGAATAGTTAAATGAATTATGGCACATCCACACTATGGAACACTGTGAAGATCCTAAAAGAATAACAGCAAACCAGCAGCAAGGTGTGGTCCAAGGCTCACATCTTTTCTTCTTTTCCCTTCCTGCCCACTTAGTGACTTCTTTCTTCTCCCTCAACCCTCACATCCACCTTAGTCTGGTGGGCTCCATCTCTGTGCCCTTCAATCATCCCCTCACTGCTCTATCTCCCCCTGGATCCCTGTAGCAGCTTCCCAACCTCCAGGATGCAGCCTTACATGAAGATCTGAGCACTTCACTCCCTCCACGATTAAAACCCTTCAATGCTCACCACTGCTAACCCCATTCCTGCTCACTATTAGCAGGGCCTAAAAAAGTCATTCCTGACTCCTGCTTCTTTCTATGGCCTCATCTGTTGCAATTTTCCATTTTCCATAAGATTTGAATGCTTAAAATGCATCTCACTTTCTTACTTCCATCTCTGCTGCTCCCTCCCTGCACCCCTACACCTAGTCGCAGCCATATAATCTTTGTTTCGTTAAGGTGTCCTATCCTTTACAATTTTTCCTTGACCCTGCACCCCAAGCCCAAGTGCCTTCATGGTATCCCCTTGCTTCTCCCATCATAGCATGTTTCTTGCCGCACTGTAGTTGCACGATTCCTTCTCCATACATTTCAGTGTACACGAAACTCTGAAAGAGGAGAGACTTTATCTGTTTCACCCCTAGAGCTCCAGATCCCAGCTCTGCCATAATGCAGATGCTTAATAATTATTTGTCTAGTGGCTAAATAATAGCACTAGCTACATGCATTAAAAACATTGATAGTAAACTCTGTGTGACAGGTGCTAAGGCTAGAAGATTCATTAGATAGTGTCAACATAGGGAGCACTTTTTTAAAAATGCCAAATAGATATGCTCAGGCTCTCTTCCTCCTGTACATTCGGCCATCTCAAGTTCTTACCAGTGTTGATGAGACGCAGAGCATCACACAACAATAACTCAAAGTCAGTAAAATGGAAATAGATGAGATCATCATGGAGGTCAAAGAACTTCACTAATAATCAAATTCGCCATCAGAAAACAGAGCACTTTGAAAGTTAATTTATTTTTTCAAGGTATGAAGTGATTACCCTAAGCAAAATATTTTTTAGAGAAAGACACTAAGTAACTTATGTGTCATGTATTAGTATTGAGGACCATCATTCTTCTAAACACATTTAGATTCCATGCAACAATATGAGCCTCCTCTTTTACTTATTTTCCCCCTTTCCCCAGTTTTATTGATGTATAAGTGACATATGACATTGTATTAGTTTAAGGTATACAACATAATGATATATCTATATATATTGCAAAATGATCACCATGATAAATATAGTTAACATCCATCACCTCACATAGTGACAACTGTTTTTCTTGTGATGACTCTTCTTTTCTTTTAGTGCACTTATCACAGTTTGTAAAAGCATATTTAACTGAGCATTTATTGTTGAGTATCTAACTCTGCCAGTAACCTTCACGTTATGGGAACATCAGAAATTTTGACTCTTTTATATCCCCAGAATCCAGCAAAATGTCCTAACACCTAGTAGATACTGAGAAAATATTTGTTGTCTGAATAAATAAATGCATGGATACGAGAACACAGAGAGAATAGAGCATGGGAGTTCATTTGTCCTTGGAAAAATACTGAGCATTAGATAGGAAAGTCACCATGAAACCACTCTGATGAAAGACAGGGTAAATGAAGAGCAAGGATGAGCCAAGGTCACTAATGAATCACTAGTTTTTCAAAAAAGGAGAGAACCAACAATATGGAACGAAGTAGAGAGATGCTATAATAGACCATTGACTGATAAATTCAGAGCACTGTGACACCACTGAGCTGTGAATAAAATCCTGCTTACCTAAACACTGTTAGCGAGTTTATGCATTGTTTGTGTTTTGCTTAGATGAGAACACCACCAGCCTGCCCCGCCAGCCTCCATGCTCAACTGTCCCAATCAACTGTCGGTTGTAATTAGGGAGTGCTGGCGAAAGGACTGGAGAGAAATCAGCTTGCAGGTTTTGTCTTCTATTGTGGCTGGCTCATTTGAATGATAATGTATTGCAGTCTGGGGTGTAACATTGACTGTTGAATAATGAGGCAGCCCTGGACTCCAGGTACCTGAGCAGCTGGTTAGTGACCTGCAACAAAACAGGAGCAACATCTTTGGGCAATAAAAAGATGATCTCAGGAGACAGATGCTGGGAAATACCCCACCGTAGGCACCATCAGAACCTTCCATCATTGAGAGCTTCATTTATTTTATTCACAGTCATTTTTCCAGCTGAGAGACTTGAAGGTTCTGGCCGGGGGCATCTTGAGGTGATAAAACACTGGGAGTAGGAGACCAAAGGAGACACAGAAACCCTGTCCCCAGGGAATTCTTAACACCCAACAGCCAGTTATTCATTTTCAGGAATTCAGGAGAAAACTTGGCCCAACACAGGGGACTGAGTCAGGGGACAGCTTGGAAGCCCCTGCCATTTTAGGGATTTTCAAATATAACACAGATATCCCTTGTAAGACACCACAGGTACAGGTGCCTGGCTCTGGAAACCTGGAGCCAGACACTGGAAGTGGTGTGATGGGCAATTATGAGTGTCAGGATCCAGACTGCCTGGGTTTGAAGACTGGTCTGCCATTTGCCAGCTGTGGGACAGTTGTGTGCCTCGATTTAACCACCCATAAAATGGAAAGATGATAATAAAGGCATTACCCTCATGCATAAGCCTTTTATAAAGCTTAATTATGTAAATCAGTGCCTTCTGCATATTCACTACCTGATAAATACTAGCTATTATCAGTATTGCTCTGTGCAAATGCCAGGAAACAGTCAACCCTGGATGGCAAACTACTTAATAGGAGTGGCGTAGGCTTCTGAGTCAGACTGATCAGGGCACATCACAGCTACCTACTAGTTGAGTCACCTCGGGTAAGTTACTTAACCTCTTGAGCCTCAGTTTCCTCATATGGAAATAAGAATACCTAATAGTAACTACTTCATGGGGTTGTCATGAGGGATTAATGACATAATACGTGCATTTAAAGGAGTGCCTGGCACATAGTGCTTACTCAGAAATGTTGGATGATGCTAGTATTATGCTGCTATCATCATCACCATCATCATTATCATTGTCATTATAAAACACCATAAGGAGTCTGATCTTTCCGTAGTAGGCAATGGGATGTCATAAAATGTTCATTTGAGGAATTGTCTGTCCAGGTGTGTGTGCTTAAAATCTCACTCTGACAACAAGTTAGAAAATGAACTAGAAAGGGTAAATCTTGGCAGGACACGAGTTAGAAGGCTTCTGAAATTTTCAAGGCAGAGAATAATAATTGCAAAATCATCCTTAAAAACTCCTTAACCAAGACCTATATGCACTTGCAACCAACTTATTTTATTTGTTCGTTTTTTTTGCTCTGCCATCTCTTTCTCTAGGGTGCTGATGAACAAGGTTTAGTTTGCTTGGAAAAAGTGACAAGGTAAATGAAATACTATTCTCTCTCTCTCTCTCTCTCTCTCTCTCTCTCTCTCTCTCTCTCTCTCTCTCTTCCCCCTCACCCCTTCTCTTTCCCTTGTTCTCCCTACATAGTCCCCACATAAACAAATGTTTAATTTGTCTCAATTTAAATATGAAGCCCAATTCTTAATAATATATCGCACCAAGACTTCTTAAAACCTTTCTGGAACAAAACACATTATTAATACACAGATAAACCATGTGAGTGATTTGGGGTTGGGGGAGGAGGAAAGGAAGTGACAATAGGTAAACATGTTTTGATTCTGTGTCTAGATACTTAGGCTGACAAAGGCACTCCAGGTACCAATCCCATAAATCTTTAGGGTCTGGAGTCTCAGAAACCTCACAGGAACTGTGAGAATGCAGCTGCTCTCCACTCTCGTCGTTGGGGTACACCCCACTCCCACTTTCATGTGGTTGACCGTCATTTCTAAGTGCTCTCTCATTCAGGAGGTTTGGGGTCACCCCACTTACTCCCTACTCTCCCAGTGACAGGACGCACCTTCTCCCTCATCTCCCTAGGCTTGTCAGTTGAGCCGGGATACATGAATGGCAAAGCATGCAGAACTGGAGCCCAGACAGGGCTCATCATCCTGTCACCAGGACAAAGGGAGGAAATTCCATTATGTCACCTTCCACAAGCGAGAGACAGCGACAATTTCCCCCGTAAACACTGCACTGACACTGTTATGATGTATCGCAAGCACTTCTAATCAGTATGGAAGTGGAGAGACTGCGGAAGCTCTTCAGCCTGAAAGACACCAGTCAGCTGGAATTGCGGTCTCCTGTTGTTATTGAAATGACCTGGCTGGGAGCATCCACCACTCTACACCCATTACATTAAACAAATAGATGTACAGAGTTGTCTGCCTTTGCAAAGTACATTCCAGTTGTTCAGTTACTCTGAGTGAGCACCGGAAGTCAGGCATATTTAAATCTAGTTACCACATTTTCACCTGTATTTACTCATTGCTCTCTCCATATTTCTTCCTTTCCAAATTATTAAAAGGGAAAAGGGTTTTATTTCTCTAGTTTTTTAAAAGGAAAAGTACATACTTTTATTTTTCTAGTTTTGAAGAAGGGGAAGACTGTTTTTTTTTTTTCTATAATTTCTTACCAATAGCAGCAATGGGCTATTGCTAAAGATTTAGTCAATACTATCCAATTATAAAAGTGTTTTATAAAAGTTGAAAAATGGCTCGCTCTCTCACCTCAAATTACTTACCAGTAACAAAGGTAAACACCACCTTAGCCATCTGATCAAATTAACATCACCAATAATGGGACAAACAGACTTCACATGCTTCCTAATTCAATGTACTTTGAAGGATAAAACATCACTTGTGTGATATTTCTGACAAAACAGGCATAACCTGAATTGAATTGTGAGAAATACCAAACCCAAATTGAGGGAATTCTACAAAACAACTAGATTCAGCTCTTCAGAAATGTCAATGTCATGAAAAACAAAGTCAGACTGAAAAATTGTTCTAGATTAAAGGAGACTAAAGAGGACTGAATATAAATTGCAGTATTATATCACTGCCAGATTCCAAAAATTTGATGATTATATTATGATTTTATAAGAGAATGTCCTTGTTCTTAGGAAATATATGCTAAAAGATTTGGGGTACAGTCTGAAATTTACTCTCAAATGATTTAGCCAATTCCAATAAAAATGTGTATATGTATGTCAGAGGACATATACACAGAGAGATAAAACAAATGTAGCAAAATATTAACAGGTGGTGGGTCCACCTGAAGGATAAATGAGCATTTGCTGCACTATTCCTGCAACTTTCCTGTAGGTGTGAAAATTTAAAAATAACTAGTTACGAGAGGGGGAAAGTCTGTTTACCAAATAAATACAGAGTATCAAAGAAAATATATATTTTCTTTGGGATATATTTCTGACATTAGAGGTAGGAAAAGATTTCTTTTTTAAATTATTGGGATGACATTATTTGATAAAATCAAATAAGTGTCAAGTATACAATTCAGCAATATGTCATATGCTATATTGTATGTTTACCATCCAAAGTTAGATTTCCTTCCATCACCAAATATTCTATCCTTTTTAACCCTATTTACCTACCCCCACGCCCTTCCCTCTGGTAACCACTAATTCACTGTCTTTGAGTCTCTGTCATGTTTGTTTGTTGCTTTCAGTTTTATATCTCACATATGAGTGGAATCATATGGTTCTTAACTTTTTCTGTCTGATTTATTTCACTTAACATGATTATCTCGAAGTCCATCCATGTGGTCACAAATGGCAGTATTGCATCTTTTCTTATGGCTGAGTAATATTCCATTGTATATGTGTACCACATCTTCTTTAACCAATCATCTACTGTAGAACACTTTGGTTGCTTTTATGTCCTGGCCTCTGTATATAATGCTGCTGTGAACACTGGGATGTCTGTGGATAAATATTTTCAGGTTTTTTGGGTAAATACCCAGGAGAGGGATTGCTGAGTCATATGGTAATTCAATTCTTAGTTTTTCAAGGAAACTCCATACTGTTTTCCATAGCAACTGTACTAATTTACATTCCCACCAGCAGTGTATGAGGGTTCCTTTATCCCCACAACCTCTCCTACACTTGTTATTACTCCTCCTGTTGATTATAGCCATTCTAACAGGCGTAAGGTGGTATCTCATTGTGGTTTTGATTTGCATTTCCCTAATAGCTAGTGAAGTTGAGCATCTTTTCATATGTCTGTTAGCCATTTGTACGTGTTCTTGGGAGAAGTGTCTGTTCAGGTCCTTTGCCCCTTTTTAAATTGGATTGTTTGGTTTTTTATTGTTGATTTATATGAGTCCTTTATATATTTTGGATAGTAGGCTCTTATCAGAGGCATTCTCCTATTCAGATGGTTGCTTCTTTGCCTAATTGGTGGGAAAAAGATTTCTTAAACAGAACACCAAACCTTCTAACCGTTAAAAAAAAGTTGATAAATATTACACTGTAATTAAAATTTTTTTTCATCAAATGAAACTTTAAAAAGTCAAAAGTCAAATCAAAATACAAAAAAGATATTTCCTTAAAAAAAACTTTTATGTTTTGGTATTCAGAAAATATAAAGAATTCTTTTTATACTAAGCCATGAGAAAATTGAGCAAAAAATATAAAGTATTTCAGAGTGGAGGAAATGCATGGCTCATAAATATAAGAAAAGATGCTCAACCTTAACAGTGATCAGAGAAATGGAAATTAAGACTGCAATAAGATAATAATTTACACCTAGATTAGCAAAACTTAAGTTAACAGTTCATGGTGGAAAAAACTTTAGATGAGAGTTTTCTTTTCTCATGCTAAATGTGAGTGTTAATTGGTACTGTCACTTGGGAAAACAAGTTGGTATTGTTTTCACTAGCTGTTCACCGAATTCATTTCTCTTTCCTTATAGCTACACAGAAAGACTACATTTCCCAGCCTCTTTTGCACTTAGGTGGGTCATATGACTAAATTCTGGGCCAATGGCATGTAAGCAAGCAGAAATAATTCTACATTTCTCTGACATGGCAATAAAACTTTTTTGTGATCCTCTAGTCTCTTACTTTCCCATCTGTTAGCTATTTGTATCTTCCCAGGGTGACTTTGGATGCCTCATTCTTGAGATGAGCTTCCACTATTATGTATTCCTGAATGACTGGATGGAGTGGAACACATCTCTTTACCTCACTCCCACTCCATCCCCAAATGGACTTTACATGAATAAGATCCTTCCATTGTGTTAAGCCCCTGAGATTTTGTTTATTTGTTTTCTGTGACAGTAGCTAGTGTTACTTTCTAAATAAAGACTTTAAGTTGAATGTCTATATACACCACAACCCAGGAATTCAGTTCTTGGAGCCAATTCTCCAAGTTCGGTAAGAAGGATAATGTCCGCAGGTTTGGGCTCCTGACTAAAGCTCCTTCCGAATTTTTTTTTTCTTTTATTGCCTTCCCATAGAGGATTATAGACAGCTGAAGTATGTGAGTTGTATTACTTCCATCTGTAAAATAAAGACTATAAAGTCTTTTCACCCTAATAAAAAAAAAACATCCTTTTGTCCCACTATATTCTTCAATAGGTCATATTTAACAGTTACAATTATTGACAGGTATATAAAACATTGGATGACTGAGAAAATAGCTTCCTATAAAGTGTTTATTCTTTTTTATTGATAATAGGTTGACTTCCTTAGTCCTACCAAGAGAATACAGACCACTAACAAGAGATCAAATCCATTTATATGGCTTTCTGCAATCATTCCTTTTACTCTAGAACTCTGTTCTAGGCACTTTTAAATTTCAGCATTTCTGGGCACTTGGAGACCTCAAGCAGGATCATATTACTTCTGTAATTAGTAAAGCATAATTCTAATAGCATTATTTACTACACCCTTTCATTTTTTTTCAGGACAGACTGCGCTACTGTGTGCTTATGACTTGAATCTTTAAAATAGAAAAAAATTATAGATAAACATTAATCAAAGTTTAATGCATGTAGTGCCAGGGGGCACCATGAATGATAATAATAATAATAATAATAATAATAATAATAATAATAATGTATTCATAATAACATATAAATATAATTGCTACTTTTATTTAATGCCTACTATGTATCAAGCATTTCAGTGAGGCCACAATTTTCAGTTATGTACTGAAGATGTCTGGCTGAGGAGCAAGTAGGGACTGAAATTCATTTGTCAAATGCTTTGTCCTTGTGCAAGCCTCATGGTCCCAAAGCAAGAAGTATCTTTTGGAAATGTGCTGATACATGTGCTTGGAGAGGTCCTGCTTACATATTATTCCTGATCCCTAGAACTTTGATGCATGTCATGACAAGACTATCCAAGTCTTGAAAACTCATGTTTTTTTTTCTCACACAACATTGCTTTTCTCCAAAAAAAAGAATCTACAGACTGAAGTATTATTTTTTAATTTCAAAGGAATATCAACAAGAAATAGAAATAATTCATCCATTCCTTTCACAAATATTATTCACCTGCTCTGCATAAGACAAACCCCAGCAGAGCCTGCAGATACTATGACAAGGAGGTCTATGGCAGTGTCCAGGAGTTATGTTCTTCTGAAAGAGACAAGCTGTCTGGGTGAATAATTACAATTCTAAAGGGGATAGGAATTCAAGAGAGGGAGAAATTTCAGCCCTGAGATGCTCAAAGGGCATTTGAGCGAAGCCTTGAAGGATGAGAAAATTGGATATACAGAGATAGTGGTAGAACTCCAGGCAAAGGCAAGAAAGCTGCACCCATGTATGAGAGGGGATCTCTGTTATCCCTGCCCCGGGCTGAGCCTCTTGGCCTCATTTCTCATGGAATCAGTTTTCTCGCCTTTCCTTTGCCAGCCCAGTCTCCATGGCCCATCACTGTGTTTCATCTCACACACTCAGCAACACTTGAAGTTTTGATAAAGCCCTCCCTTTATGCAGTCCCTTTTTGTGTACCCACACTGGCCAGTTGAGGCCTGTGAGGGAAAAGTCCACAGCAGGACTGATGGTGTCCCAGCTTCAGGGTTCATCCCACTCTAGACCTTCAGCAGTGCCCTTAGCCTTCCCATTCTGAAAACTGCTAAGTCAAAACCACTGTCCCCTTCAGGAGTTCACCTCCACCTCCCTCCCTCACTCTCACAGGGCATTGTCTCTCATCAGCCTCTCACTGTGACCCTAAGGTGTCCCAAGTGTCCCTGCTCCAAAGTCCTGGCAGAAAAAAGGGTACATCCTCCATCCACCACTCAAACCTCACTGCCACCAGAAGTGTCATTGGGGTATGATCCCCTCTTGCCTCCATTCTGAATCTCGTCTTTCACTTTCTTTTAGTCAAACAATTATTTAGTTTCCTATGTGGCCAGCACTGCTGTTGGGGCTTAGGAGACAGCAATGAATAGAGCAGACAGCAGTGTGTGCCTAGTTCGCTTTCTCCTGCCTCTTCCTCCTCAGCACCAATGGGCTCCATGTTCCACCTGAATATCACGATTTCCATGCCTTAGCTTGCTTGCAGCCTCCCAGCCTTTGCCTCTGCATTGTTCTTGTCCAGAATGTCTTTGCCACCCCATCCCTCCATTGCCCTCCTGTCTCCCACACAGACTATTCAGATCTGGGACCCTCCTGTATGCTCTGACCTGTCCCACAGCTATCATCGCCCATTGCTATGAGAAACACTGGCTTAATTTTCTGTCTCCCTAACAAGATTGTAAGGTCGCTGCAGCCCCATACTGTGGCTCCCTGGTCTTGGTGCCCGTGGCACCCAACAGAGAGCTCTGCACAGTCACCACCTCATGCATGTTAGTAGAAGCCCAACATGCTTAAATGTTAGAATTATGTTAATAGTTCTCAGAAGTCACTCTGTGCCTGGCACTATTCAAAGCACAGTTCTATAGCTGTTATCTTAGTTATGCTCCTCAACAATCACTCAAGGTAAGCACCAAGGTGATTTCACTCTTACAGAGAAAGAAACTGAGGTTTCAAAAAACTAAGCAGCTCACCCGGTTCATACTGCTGGAAACATGGAAAGCTGAATTCTGACCTCAGTCCCTATGAGCCATCACTCACTAGGACCTTTCCACATATTACCATGACATAAAGCATGTTTTACAGACAAGCGAAAGAAAGGAACTAACCCTTATATGCCTATTGTGTGCCAGTACTACAAATACATCCTGTTTAATTCCTATACTCCCCTCTGTATCACATGCCTATTTGATATTACCGTGCAGTGAGTTGACCGTAAGGCTCAGAGAAGTTAAGAAATTCACCCGATTTCCATGCCTTCCATCACACAGCAAGTAAATGGGGTGGCGATTCAATCCTGGCTCTGATCACAAAGCCCTCCCTTCGGCACAGGATGCAGTGCTCCCTGACACAACCCAAAGTTTCTGCAGGCAGCCTCTGAGGAGAGGTGAGCTGGGCCCAGAACTTTGAGAGGGTGGAAGATTCTCTCATTTTCTGCAATATAATCAACTCCGTTCAAGGCTCATTTCACAGGAGAGAATGGAAAAGAAAACTGGCCTAATTCTTCCCCTTTTCACATATAAAGGGTTGTGTTTTGCTTTGCTCTGCTTTTTGTGGCTTTAATTCTTCTTGCTTTAAATACTAAAATTTGTACTAGACCTTGCTGAGTTTTTAACATAGGCTTCTGGTGTTCTAAACTCAAGCAGTGGCTTGTCTGCCGCTGGGAGGCATTATTTTGCCTGCAAAGTTCCCCAGTCATCATCCTCCAACACGGGGCTATGACAGAAGACCACAATTTCCCCACACCCAGACATCTCAGAAAGAAGCAAGGGAAGGATGAAGCAGCCTTCATCACAGCTGAGACTTGAAAGAAACCGAATGTTTACCAGATAGAGACAATCTGAAGTCTGAAGTATGCAAGGCAGAGAAATCATTGACTGACAAATGTGCTTCATCCCTGCTCCCCAGAGTAGTGGGGTAGGGTGGGAGACATGATCAAGGGCTCACAAGGACATCTGATTGATCATAGAAAATAAAGAAATAGCATTTTCCTTGGAGCGGGTGAGGACCTGAGTATCCCCGCAAGCCTCTGCCTTGGTTCACGGTTAACAACTGCAGGATGAACTTGCCTGGGGTGTGGGAGTTTGCTTCCCCACATTCCCAAACGCTCCTACTCCAGCTCTCACCTCCTCTCGACCCAGTTCTGAGGGGCATTCAACCCAGTGGACTGTGAGGCCCAGCTCTGCCGAGGACTTGGCAGAACTCCTCTGCTCCAGGAAGTGAATAGTTTTCCTCATTCTCATGAAATAAAAATGTCTCGAGAAATGCAGGGTGTGCTTGTTAAAGCAGGTCTGGTGGTGATATTTCCCAAGTCCTGCCCAGCACAAATGGGAGCTCCCAGCAGTCAGGGAAAATCAGGCTGGGTGGACTCAAATCTGCAGCTGGAGAGGGAAGGACAGGCTTGGCTGTGGCCAACAGCTGGAAATAAGCAGATAGATGCGAGGCTCCTCAGCACTCAGGGTCTCAGGGGTTTTTGGTCGTTAGCAAGCATCAGAAACACCTGGAGGGCTTGTTAAAACAGATGCCTTGACCCCACCCCCAGAGATTCTGATTCAGCAGGTCTGGGGCATGGCCCATGAATTTGCGTTTGAAGCAAGTTCCCCGGGATGCTGGTGGTGCATGCCCCACTCTTTGAAGAGCACTGTCTCTTGGCCTAGAACTCCAAGAACCTGGAGGGGATTAAAACATTCTAAAGGCCTGCCTCATGCAGTTGCACAGTTTGTGCGCTGCCCAAAGGCTCCCGGATGAGGGGATGAGAAGCATGGTAATTGAATTCATGCTCTACTAGCCAAGTCATGTGTTCTGCCAAGAGGCTGTGTTGGCCTGGAAAAAGGGGCTCGTGTGTTCAGAGAGGTCACATTTTTCTAATTCATCTACCCAAAGGAAGTACCTTTTTTCTTATGTGTACACATAGGCAGCAGTGGCCCTTAAAAAATGACCTTTACCCACCGGTCTACATAACAGGATATCAAATGCATACCCACTCTGAGACCCCCTGAGCAGGTCATACGGTCACAGGCTATCCCAGCATTTTGCGTGTTGGCCAGAGAGAGGATGACTTCCCTAACCTCAGTTCCTACCTCACATTGAAGTTCTCCAATGACATGAAGGACAGTGATTTCCACAGCCTTAAGGATAATCAAAGTGTGTGCTTCCCTCACTTCCTGCACAACCTCAGACCATTAGGCAGGAAACTGCTGCCACAGAAGGAATGTTCTACAGTTAACCCCGTCCTGCCTACCAAGTAAACAGCTTCCACACCCCAGACAGTGTTCTAGGAGCTCACAGAGACATGCTCTCAAGCATCTTCCTTCCTAATCAACTGACCCAACTGGCCAGTGCTCCCCTTCTCTCTGTAAAACCTTCTTCCTCTGCTGCCTGCAGCAGGCTGACCCCCTTGGCGGCAGATTGCCCCTCTAGAATGCCTTACCATCTTCTGCCAGGGAAAAAAGACAGTTAAAAGGACATTCTCTATCAAGCTTCACCATGGGTGACTGGAAAGTAATATTGTGGAGAAGCTCTGGGAAACAGTGCAAAACACACCCCCTCAGAGTTATCCCAGCCGAATGGCAGGACAATATCGTAAGTTTATCTACCAGGTCCCATGTGTCACTGGTTGAGGGCTGCTCCAGGCTCGAGATGAAGGGCATCACCTCCCTAGCACTGCTGACCTGACCTGAGCACAGGCAGAGTGGACCTCTGCTTCCAGAAAAGGCTCTTAGAGTTGCAGGAGCTGGCAGCTGGGTTGATGTTCATGAAAATGATGGGGCCAGAAGGATACACTGAGGCACCAGCAGCATCTAAAATAGCTGTGTGTTCTGTTACTTGCAAAAGAAAGACCTCACCGATACTTTCAGTACTTAGTGCCATGACTGGGATGTAGTAAAAGCACTCAAAAATTCCAATTGTCATCAATACTATTAATGTCATGACTGACCAGTAATGGGTGTTATGAAGACGCAGCTTGCTACGTAATTACAGGTATTATGTTTGCAGCTTAAGCCTGGATAAAGAAATGATGTCTCAGAAGTTTCTCCCCAGTCTCTCGGGCACAGCACTGGTTCAGGGAGCACCACTCATTTCTGGGCCCTCCCTGCAGCATAGAATATCTGAAGCCCTCAGCCAGCTGTTAGCCCAAACAGTCTCTTCCAAGAGTCACCTGTCATTGGGCTCCCTCAGCAACCACAGAGAAGATAGGGAAGGCCCGGTCATAAAAGTTGAGAAGACATGTACAAAAGAGACCTTTTGGGGTTTTTTTGTCTTGGTTGTAGTTCGTGCTTTCCTGCTTAAAGCCTGGATAAAGAAACTGATATAATATTGAAGATTATGGCTCATTAATAATTAATTGATTGGAAAAAGTACTTAAATATTTCAAGGGTTTGACCCGAGAGGTTTCAGTACAATTGTCCGAACATCCATCAGGAAGATTCGGCCTTTCTGAGATCACGCCCCATTAATCTGTTTGGGTCATGAGATGGGTGTGGGGTCTGGAGCCAGGGGAGCTGCGTGGGTTTGGGCAGCATACCCCTGTTCTCAGGCTGACCTGAGAGGCTGCCCTCTTCCTGATTTCCAGCAGTTCCTGAGTCCCAGGGTCAGATGCACGAGGTGGGAAATGTTATTATCCCCATTTTACAGAAGCAACAACTGAGGTCTTGAAAAGGCAAACAGCTAAAAAATGGTGAAGCTAAGATTTGAACCTGAGGGTTCTGGCTCCAGAGGCCACTAAGCTCTGTAGTGTAGAATCTCATGTTTTGAAGACACAGTTTATAAAAGACCAGGTTAAGTACAACTTTTTTCCACCCAAACAAGAGGTCAGCGATGTCTTCTCACAGTCTTCCTCTGCCTGCTCACATACTATGCCACCTGTAACCTGAATCAGGTAAGCAGTGAGCCTTGCTGGTTTACCGTTCATGTCCTTTTTAGTATCTTTTTTGCTTGGCATGTTCTTCAGGGAGCCCCTAGTTTTCTCCTACAGCCCCACATGAGGAGGGCAGGGCTATCCTATGAGCCTCCTGCACTGTGTATGCTGCAGGAAAGCTGTATGTCTCATTTTTGAAGAGTCAGGGCAGAACTTTTTAAAAGAGTTCAAGGAGGGCAGCAGCAGCATCTCTAAAAGTAACACAGAAGCCTGTGACTTTGAGCACATATAGAACTGGCCTGACATGATTTCAAATGGCAGCTCTACTCAATGACGTGGGAAGAGTGACTACCCTTTCAGAGCCTCCTTTCTTCCCATCTGTAAATGCAGATGACAGAGCCCATTTGACAGGGGCATTGCCAGCTTTAAATGCAAGAGTCCAGGCAGGGCTGGTGCAAACACAGGCATACAGGAGGCTTTCAATAAATGCTCATTCTCTCCTTCCTTTTTGGTAGAGGAAAGAAATGCGGTATGGAGAAGGCCAATTATCCTCCAGTTCCAGGAATAATGGAAATGGTTTTGCTCATGTCACAGGAAGAAGAGGCCCCACTTGAGGATGGGTGCTGTCTAGGGGGGAAAACCCAGCTCAGTGTCTATACATTGTGTGTGGGAGACTTACCTCAGTCTTCCTGCAAGTCATGGCTGTGAAATTATAGAAACTGTTTATTTGGCCAAGAGAAAGGGCGAAGGGAAAGGATTCTTTGCTCCGGTCCCCATGTCCTCGGCCCACACAAGCACCTCCTGGGACTGCATTTGGACTGAACGTGAACCCTGCAGTTTGTGAGTTTGTTTGCTTTGGGCAAATAATGACTTCCTGTTTCTTAGAAGATGGAGCAAAGCTTCCCAAGGCTTCTCTGCCAGGCAGCAGTTCTTACCAAGCGACCGGAATGCTTATGGGGTAAGCAGAACAGGGATGAGGCTGACCCACTGAGCAGCCGCTAAAAGTGGAATTGGGGTTTGAGAAACAGGCAAGACAGTTCAGCTTCCCCAAGCTTCCACATTTTAACTGAATCTCAAGAGCAGTCTCCAGGATTCCCAGGCCTTTGTCCACACACACTGCATCTGTACTATGACCTTCGCACTGGATCCCCGATGCTGGCATAATTCTCCTGACCCCTGTGCCACTTGGCAGCTCTTCCTACCCACTGGGCAGTCTGACTTTCTCTCTGTCCAAAAAATATACAGATCTCATTCTCCAGTCCCCCTTAAATGGTCCCATTTGCCTTTCTGTCCTTTTCATATGCTCAACTCAGACCTCACTTCTTACAAGAAGTCATCCCAGATTACTCCTCTGATCTTCCTGTTTATGGCGCTTACCACTCAATCCTATTCGCTAAGTTTAGTCTCATTTCCATAGCCCCAAACTGTAAATTTTACAGTTTTCCCATTTTACAAATGAGGAAATGAACAAGGCTCATCATGTGCAAGATCACAGAGTTAGTGGCAAAATCAGGCAACAACCCAACTATGATTCTGGTAGCTATTCTTGTGAGCACTACGGGTTGCTGCCTCCTAGATAGATGTTTGTTACTGATTGCTGATGAACCTAGTGGTTCTCAAAGGTGGTTCTCAGACCAGCAGCACCAGCAGCACCAGCAGCACCAGCAGCACCAGCAGCACCCAAGAGCTTGTTAGAAATGCAAATCACAGGGCCCCTGCCCTGGACTTTCTGATTCAGTGAGTCTGGAGTAGAGTCCAGAAATCTGTATTTTTAAAAGTCCTGCAGATTTTTCTAATGTTTGCTGATGTTTGAGACTATCTGACTAGAACAAGGATTGATGACTTTTTTTCTGTTAAGGTCTTAGATTTTAGACTTTGCAGGACTCAAGGTAAAATTGAGGCTGTTAAATAGGTACTTTCATAACAAGATAGAAAATAAATTTCTAGAAAATTTTTATTTTGATATTCAAAATATAATAATTGTTGAGTATGATCTTTTTGATAATACAGATCTAATAATGAGATGAAATGCGTTTTGGAAGAATTAACGTTTTGCTTATATGGGGTTCCAAGTTAGTGTTCTCTATCATCACATAATCGCAAATGTTCATTTGGAAAAACCATTCTTAGATCCCTGTACAAAACAGGCAGTGGGCTGAATTTGGCTTGCAGGCTATAGTGAGCCCATCCCAGCTGAATAAGTAACTATGGGTACACTTCGGTCAGTTCTTGTCTAAACTGAGCAGTCACTATAAACAACCAGTTTGGTGCTTCCACACCCCTATCCCCACTCCTCCGCCCCCTAAAAACAGTTGCTCAACAGAATTGACAGATTTGACCAGGCATTTTGGCATCTTGTAATTCTCTGAGAGGCTGAGCTAAGCCAGGCAGGCCTCGCCTCACATAGCTCCCTGATAGGGAGAACAGCTGCCCAGCCAGGTGGAGCAGCTGCAGGAGGCCCGCAGCCCTGCTCCCACTACCACCTGTGGCTTCCCCCACTACCTCGTTTGCCCCTCCTGGACTTCCTGGAGGCAAGCGCCCTGCTCGCTCAAGGGAAGGTGGGTGTCCAGAGAGGACAGAAACTGACCCTTTTACTTTATTTTTATCCTTGGCCTGGCTTTTCCAGCACCTGTCTGAACTCACGGCAGCATGCGAGACTCCAGGGAGCTGAGACCTGGAAGTAACAAGAAGTGCAAAATCCTTCCTGGTCCCTTAAGGAGATAAGTGGAGGTCACAAATGGCTGACTTACTCGGTCAAATTGTGTCCCTAAAAACAGTATGTTCAAATCCTAAACCCCAGTACCTGCAAATGTGACCTTATTTAGAAATAGGGTCTTTACAGATATAATCAAGTTAAGATGAGGTCATACTAGATTGGGGCAGACCTTAAAAGAAGAGGGAAATTTGAACACAGAGACACACAGGGACACAGAAAGAACACCAGTGAAGACAGAGGCAGATATTAGAGTGACACATCTACAAGCCAAGAGACACCAAAGACTGGGGGCAACTTCCTGAAGCTAGGAGGGCATCATGGAATAGATCCTTGCTTGGAGCCTCCAAAAGAAATCAACCATGCCTACACCTTGATTTCAGACTTCAAGCCTCGAGAACTGTGAGAGAATATATTTTTGTTGTCTTAAACTATCCAGTCCGTGAAACTTTGTTCTGGCAGCTCTAGGAAGCCAGTGCAGTTGATACTAAGGGAAATATAGTGAAATACATTGGAGTGACGAATGAAGAAATATCATTATACTTCCAAAAATTCTTAGCACTTAAGAAGGTGCTTATGACATACAGTTAAGCAAGAAAAGCAGATTTTAAAACTAATTTTGCAATTTTAAAACTTACATTTATGTTCATGATCATAGACAAAAGGTTTGGATAAAGATGTAATATAATATTTGCATTATTTTCTCTGGGTGGAATAAAATGAACATAGGTTCTTAAAATCAGGAAAAATGGTAATTAGAAAAATAAAAACAAATAAACAGAAGTAAAATTCATGTTTACTCAGAACAAAAAACCCAAGAAGTGTGAAAGCAAGCCTAAAAACTAGATTGCCGAGAACGGTGCCTGGGCAGCTCCCATGAGAACAGGTAAAACGAAATCAGACACCAGGACTGTCTCTTAGTCTGGGCTGCGCGTCAGATTCATCCAGGGAGGTTTCCAGACAAACCAGTGTCCAAGCTTCACCCTAGACCAACTGAAAAAGCAAGAGAGGTCACCCAGGATGGGATGAAATGTAAATTTCATTTTAATCAATCATTGCTTTGAGAAAATTCTACATGAGACAACTTGAATTTGACCTCATCAATGAGGAGAGATGACAAAATTAATAATAAATAACATTTTGAACCTTTGTTACATGGCTGCCACAATTCTAAATTATTTACATGGATCAGTTCCCTTAAACATCATAATAGCATCATGATCATAGTTGCCACGATTATACCCATTTTAGAGATGAGAAAACTAAGACTCAAAGATGTTAACTATCGTGGCCAGGACACAATCTGTAAGTGGCATATCTAGAATCTAAAATAAAGAAGTTCAATTATTCACCACCACACTATACTCATCTTTGAAGCTTGAGACATGATTGTCCAACCTGGGAATTTTGTAAAGAAAGTCATAGTCACTCAAATCCAGATTAATATCTGGAGCCCTCCTCTTCCCAGCATTACACAGCTCAGTCAATTATTCTGGGCTCAGCATATCTCACCGTGCATCCTGAATGGGTCCTGTGTGTGTCATGACTTTAAAACAGTCAGTTAGGCACCTGAGGAAGAAACTTCCCCACTTTCAGAACTGAAGATGGTGGGCTTCTATCTTTAAAGATCTTTGCTAAACCGCACAGAAGCCACTGTTTACGGTGAATCACTGGAGAAATTTCTTAATAGTTGCCACTATTCAGATGGGGGATGGTGGGGCTCCTCTGGAGAAACCTGTTCACGTTTGTTGTGTGGAAGTGAAATCCCAATGGCATCCTCTTACTCCTGGCTTCTACTTCGCTCTCCTGCCCTCATTCCCCACTATCCTAATTTCCTCATCCATTTATTGTTCATCTCGTTTGCTTTTTTGCATCACGTAAGTCAGTGGCCTGTAAACTTGGCTGCACTTCAGAACACCTGAGGCACTTTTTAAAACCCTGGTGTCCAGGCCACACACACCCCAGGCCAAAGGCATCATGACCTCAGCATGGAACCAGACATTGCCTCTTTAAAGTTACTCAGCAGATGATGACCCACTAAACGTGCTCCCAAATTCTTCCTGGAAAAATATGGGGCTATAAATAAATAACAGTAATGAAGCCCTAGACCATTTCAAGTTTCAGATGGGCTAACTTACATTTATTACAAGCATGGATCTTTTTTGTTTTAAATGTTCCCCCTGCCCTACGATCTCAAAGTCCTTGGGTGAACAGCACAGCCATAGAATTCTGCTTCTTCTGCCTATTTCTCTGAGTGCTTCCTCTCCTGCCCTTCCCCAGGCCAAGCCACATGCCTCTTCTCGTATAGAAGCCCCCTCCAAACCTTTCATACTCAGGGACCCCCTCCCACTGTGTTCCAACATCTGTGCCTCCACCAGGGACTGGAAGAACAAACCCGAAACCACAGCAAACCACTCATCTATAATTTGCTGAGCTGCCAACCTAGAAAGAGAGTAAATATTCCCCTTTTTTTGTTATTTAAATGGACTGTGAAACAAACCAAAGTTGTGGTTTTATTTTCCAGAAACAATTTAGTAAACAAGTTTAATGCAGAAGCAAAAACAATATACTCATAAAACTACTGCATGAAAAAAAAATTCTCAAAGGCACCTAACATTATATTCTCTTTGAGCGAATCAGATCCCCACATGCATGAATAAAACGGGTGGGAGTGAGGAGTGGCAAGCCCACACGTCAGAAAGGCTGATTTTTGAAAAGCACATAACAGGGAGCCCCTGAAGACAGAAGCACAAATGTTATCTGCAGGCCAGGACAACAACATGGTGCAAAACTTTTTATAAATATTAAGCTGCCGTCTACTCTCATAGGAAACCTTGGCCATCCTTCATGCTTTTGGCCTTCTCTCTACTGCTTCCTACACCTGGGATTGTGGCTGGCAAGGGAGCATCCAAGAAGACATGAAATGGAGAGAGGCCTTGGGCTTTAGGGCCCCACTGCTGTGCCCCTCGAAAGGGCAGTTGGAGTGGGTTGTAGCTGGGGTCAGACTCCAGACCTGGTCTCATCTCTGACTGAGCTGTGGACCCTGAAACAACTTCCTCCCAGTCTTTGACTGTCTGTTTTCTGCTTCGTAAAATGCAGGGTCCTCTAAGGTACAATCCAGCTTTGGTATTTGAGGCACTGGTTATAGGAGTCAGGTCAGGTTGAGCTGGCTCAGGATCCTGGGAGGATTCAACTCTAGCTCTTAAGATTTGAGGAAGGGCTGCCCACTTCTTCACCTGGGACCTGGAATGACTGGCCCTCTGGTTTGTATGAAGGGATCTCTGTGTCTCGAGTATGGTCATGGGAAATCATTGCAACAACAATAACAACAACAACAACAAAAGATAGCTAAGAGAGGGATCAGCTTACCCAGAGGACTCTCCTGTTCAAAAGGACCATGAAGTCATGAGTTGCTGTGCATAGAGCATGGGCTTAAACATATATGTGTATATACTTTTTATAGGAATACTAGATTTAGAGTCAGCAAATCTGTGTTCTAAATCAATGTAGTTCTGGCACTTACTAGATCACTTCGAGCAAGTTAATTTTGTGTAAAAAAAATGTCAAATGAGGCTCATAATAACATACCATAGTAGATTAAAGATAGCCCCAAATTCTCTGCTACTCCTCTCCCTGAAAGGCGCAGTCTTATTCTTTTCCCCTTGAATCTGAGTCGGCCTCAGTAACTAACTTGACCAATAGAATGCAAAAAAGAGACACTATCTGCTGACGCTAGATCACATGCACTCTTGGCCTCCCACTGTGGTCTCTCGGAGCTCTCACTTCTGGGATGCTCTGGCTTGGGACCCAGCTGCTGTGTTATAAGAAGCCAAACCACATGGAGAGGCCACTTGTTGCTGTCTAGTTAACCAAACTTTGACCCAGTAGAAGTTTGCAGTCTGCATTGACTGCCAGCCACGTGAATGCGCCATTCTAGATGTGCAGGCCCGATGTCTGGCCGAGTTTGTTATGCAGCGATCGATAACTGGAACACTTAACTTGCAGACAAGGACTACCATATGAGATTACTGTCAAGAACATAGAAAGCAATTGTAAACCATAAAGTACTCCACAAACACAGAGTCACTGTTAAAATTCCTGCCTTGCCCTTCCTGTCCTCTCCCAAGGAGCAGCTCTGAGGGCTCATTCCAGCCCCAGCAATGTCTGCCTTGGCTCTGTGCCTGCCTCTCAGATTTTCCAGGTGAGCTTTTAAGAAAGCATGAGATCATAGAGAGAAATCCCCAAGGTTGCTTACCTGAGATTCCTGACCTGTATGCCTACACTCATCTCTACATCCTGCTCCTAGCTGACATTTCAAGCGCTGGGTTTCTCGGTGCCCAAATATAGCTGGACCCAGGGCTACAAGCTCTTCTGTCCATCATGCCTCAGAACTATTCCTGAGGTTAATGTCTTTCCAGCCAGAATCTGTGCATATCCCTCCTGTGGACAAATATTCACTATCATCATGGTGAATCACAGAGTCCCACATGCAAACAGAGGGTCACAACTGACATTAGAGTGGAAATATGACATAATCAGCTTATTATAATTTCTTCTCTGATGGCCTTATCGAACCCACTGCTAGAGAATTGTGGGTCTATTCTTCAACAAGGTTTGTTCACTTACACAGATCCTTTGACCTGAACTATCTCAAGGAAAGGTCCTTATCTTTCTCTATATTGTCAAATGATATTGTTCACGGAAGACATTTTTCTAATCCATTCAAGTGTAATTTCCTGGTCATCTAGAGCAGAACTAGATGAAGATACCTTTCATCTAGGAGCTAGTTCTTTGGACATACAATTAATAGTTTATTTCTGGATTTTCTACTATGTTAGTGTTTGAAGTTGAGTTCCTCTTGTCACCTATTCCTCCATTTCCTCAACCAGTCACTGCAGAGGACAGTGCACACCCACGCTGCCTCACCAACCTGTTGGCATGAACCCCGACCTCTTCACACCACTGCCAGTGGGTGAAGCCTGTGTCATTATTTGTCTCATGCCATCTGTCCATCTGTGCTCCTCTGTATATCATGGTGGAAGTGGGGGTGCCTGGAAGCCTGCAAACAACATTTGCTTGGTCAGCTCCCATACCAGCTGGCTTCCTGTTCAGTTCTGCCAATGGTAGGCATCGGCAGGAGACCGGAAGGATGGAAGAAGGGAGAAGGTATTTGTTCTTCAGTGCAGTAGCAGCAGTGGGCAAGGGAGCACTCATTCCTGGATTCCTGGACAGTAGTGGCAGCATCTTTGGCAGCTCAGTGCTTATGGGCTCTGGCCCCGCAGTGACACTACCAGGGTGAGGGTGTTCAGGATCCTAGGCTACTGCAGTGTCGATGAGAGCACAGGCTTCCGTCTTCCTGCAAGGTGGCAACAGTAGCAGGTATACCGTTAGTCTGGGAGTCCAGCAAGCCTAAGTTTTGGGTGACCCCATATTCCTTTCTGCAGCTACAGCCTATGGGTGGTAATTACTTCCTGTAATTCCTAGTGCCTGAGTAAATTTATTTCTCTCTTTTTTCTGCTTTGGCTCTTCTGACACTTCTTGTCCAACAACCAAATCCTTGCACTGAATCTCTCTATTTGACGTACCCAGAAGGTTTTTATTCTCCAAACTAGACCCCATTGCTACTCAGTGCCTACAGAATACACTGGTCATTGCCTTCCTACTGCCTAATCTCCCTGTCTTTCCTGTAAATGGAACTCCAATTTTTATCAGATCAGCAAGTTTCCCAGATGAATACCCACTTCCCCTTGTCTCCATTGAAGCCAGGGGTGACCATGTGACCATTTGAGCCAGTGCAATATAAAAAGTTTTCTGAGAAGGTTTTCACTTTCCTGATAAGATGAAATAGACGGGACCAGTGCCACCTCTCCAATCCTCTTCCTGTCTAACGTGTAGATATGATGCATGCACTGCAGTCCTTAATCCACAGTCAACAAGCACGAGGACAAACAGCAATATTCTAGAGATAATGTAGCAGAAAGCTAGCAAGATCCCAAGCCCTGGATGGCATTATGAGTGGCTGAGCCAACCCCAGCAACCACCTTAGCCTTGGGGTTCATGCCTTTGCCCCACCCTATGGGATTTGTAAGTTATTGTAAGTTCCATTTTTTTTCAGTAACTTCTGCCTTCAATTGACAACATAGGGGCATTGAAACATAATTTCCAGCTCTTGCTTAATTCAGTTTACATATACACTCTCATATGGGGCTTCTTCAAAGAGGGAATAAGGGGCAGATTTAGAAAATTTAAAAACAAATGGAGCATTCCCATGAAGAGGGAAGCAGGTGACAGGGTGTATCAGGGTGGAAATCTGACTGCAGTAGCCCCCACAGTATTTGACCTCCCTGTTCTCATTTTGAATTGCCCTTTGAAAAAGCTCACCACACAATTCTCATTAAACTCTCTGAGATAAGCTGCAGTAGGTCAGAGGAAGACGATTTAGGTCACAGCCAATAATACAATATCACAAATCCTTTTCTCTCACTTTTTTCTTTTATACCCAAATTGGCTTTGGAGCCCCACCTTCTGGAGAGGCAAGCTGGTGATCCCTGCTGACCATGCTTGCTCTTGGCAGCAGGTCTAGTTTGATCAGTACCCAGTGTCGCTGTCTCTCTTCCTGGGAGATGCCTGCCGCCTGGTCATCCTTTAATTAAGTGGACATCTCATTCCCGCCGAGGTTGTGCAGCTGCTGTGTTTTGCTAGTATCTTGAAGCCAGATTAGAATTTTCTAATCCTTAGCTTTTATATGCCAAGTTCCCTGGGAATTGCACCCCTTTCACCTCCTCACTGGCCATAGGTCTTTAAGAAGGGTGTCCAAGGGACGAGGGGGAGGGGTCCCTCCCTCGAACTGGTCACGGGTCATGTGCACATGCCATGTTAATGAGTGCCCTATTTGTGAAGAAAGGGAGGGAATGAGGAGAAACCTCATTTCTCTCCTTCTATTTGTTTTTTAATCAAATCAAATTCTTAATTACACTTGGCTGGAATGAAATTATGCCTCTGAAGAGCTTCCAGATGGAACTGGGAAAGTGACTTTACCTGAACTCTGCAGCCATTTTGGTCAGTACAATTTGTTTGCTCCTGAAGGGGCCACCAGCCTGGTGGCTTTGTTCTGATGGACAAAGGGCACTTTTACCCCAGCCCTCCCTCCAAATGTCGCTTAGGGACAGCTCACCTGGCTGGACTAGGGGACTTCCGGGGTTAGCATTTTCCTAACAAGCCAGCAGGATGGGGACTCTGAAAGGCAGTGCAGTGAGGAGCTTGTGGAATTTAGCATCAGACAGGCAGGGACTAAATGCTGACCTGCACCTCACCACTGTGTGATGCCAGGCGGTGGTGCACCACTTCTCTGAGCCTCCTTTTCTTCAGTCGATTTTTCTCACCTCACATAATTATTGTGAAGATTAGATCATGTAGGTTTGTGCACAGAATTTATTTCTTTCTCTTTCCTTTTTCTCCATTTTTTTTTTGCTGAGAGAGAAGTTGCCCAACACAATTGAAATGAAGTCTGAGATGCTGGTTCACGTGAAGAACCTCTGCTTTTCGAGCCACCTTTTTACTGACTTAAAAAGATGAGATGAGTGGACAGACTAGAATTTCAGTTACCTTAGAGAGGTTCAGCTCTTCATCTCCAATTTGGCTCTCGTGTTCCAAGTCCTGGGGTTCTGTTCTCCTCGGCCATATGATGGGGCTTATACTGCCTAAGCATTCTTCCTCTTCTCTCTGAATGCATTATCTGTATCTATCTAACATCATCTCCCAGAATTGCATTATTTGAATTAAGCAAACCCAATCCAGCTATAGGAAGACAACTAATAGTGACACCTTTGCCAGCACAGGAATGATGCTCAGGAATTCTTCCTGTCTCCACCCTGAGCCCTCTGGCCAAGTGGAAGGGAGGAGGAGAGCAGACCAGGTCACGTGGGGCAGAGAAAACTCATATTTTAACCATTTATTCCCAGGATGTGACTAATTAACCTCCTAATCCAAAATGGAGGAAGCATGGCCCAGCCACATGATCAAGTACACCCAACAGGCAACACAGACAGGTGACCAGGGATGGTGGCGTGGCACCTGTTGCTACAAACTTCAGAGCAGGGCAGTAAATACTTTGGCACTGAAACTGGTCATCCTCTTCCCAGGGCATGTGTCATACCATGAGCATTGTGGAGCTCCCACCATGGGCTCTTCCACTAGAATATATTTTTATGATCACTCCTTTTAGATTTTTCTGGGGGCAAAACATCCTGAGTGCCTCATTTGTTCCACAGCCCAGGGGTTATCATCAGAAAAAGCTAAAGTCAGAGGCATACTTTCTCACAAAAAAAAAAGAAAAGATTTTACTCTTGCCCTTTTTCCATCATCTTCTTCACTTCCTGGCTCCAAGTTGAACTGACACATTATGAAATATACTTCTTAATCAAACAGTGTGAAAATTCCTAGTAAGATACCATTGTATGTGGAGAAAGCTGCTCTTGGGTCAGCTATTAATCTTTGGGTTTTACTCACTGGCTTGTTAGAAACAGTGTGTCTGTCTGGGTCCTTCACTTCAAAATTTCCAAAGTGGTTTCTGGAGTGTCGAGTCAGACCCCGTAGAATGACTTACTGGGCACATAGCCGCAGGCACCTCTTTCCTCATCTTTCTCTAACATAGAGGCTGAAAGCAAAATACTCCATTTTCCTAGCCACCTTCCAGGCAGGAATAGCCATATTCTGGTCAAGGAGATATACATGGAAACCACAGAGAAGAGCTTCTCTTTTCAAATAAAAGGATAAAACCTCTCAAAGAGACAGTGTTTGGCATACCCCTTTCTTCCTGCCTGGAAGCAGTCTTGCAAATAGGAAGCTCCAAACTGCACACTAAGAGTGATGGGACCGAAAGATACAGAGACACCGACAGCATCCCAGAGCAGCTGTGCCAGGCCTACACGCCCACCCTCAGACTTCTTGTTATATGAGAGAAGTACAGCCCAGCTCAGTGTTTTAAGTCTCTTCTGGTTGAGTTTTCTGTTATTTGTAACACAACTGATTCTTAAATTTTACAAGTGTGATCCCATAGAGATAGAAAAGCTTCAGCATATTTCTGTCCTTCTGATCCTAAATAATCACAAATTAAAGGGTTAGCACTTGTTTTGGAGAGAAGGGGAACGGGGCAAAGAGGAAGAGTTCAAAGTCACCCACTGTCTCCAGAACCGGGGTCAGAGTTGCTGGTGTTACCACACTTGAGTTGCAGACTTCCTGTCCCTTTGTATGGAGGGATTTTTCAAAATTTAATATTTTAAAAGGCTGGATGAGACTCAAGTCTCCTAACATCAAAACATGAATGGTTTCATTTCTCAAACATTTCAGTTGAATGTTTGCCAAAGTTTTTATCTCAGGGAAACTATTTGCTGAGGTTCTATCTAATATTATGTAAAATACTGAAGCGAGGCTTCCCCCGGGGGATTATATTACTATTTAGTTTTATATTTCTTCTGATGCCTCCAATAAATCATGAACATCTTCAGAGATGTCAGAGGGCAGCCTATCTCTGCAACTGCAAATGACAAGCCATGAATAATGCACACAGGTCATGCAGAGGGGATCCCAAACCTGCAGCCTGTTGCCGCTGGGGTCTGGTCTGCCGTCAGACAATCCTCTTCCCTGAGCCTGGATTTGCCTGGTGTCAAGCGAGCTCTGTGCTGGCCTGTCACCCGGAATCCCCAGCCGTGGGTCTTGGCTCACAGTAGGTGGTGTCCTGGGAGCAGCACATCAGCAAGGAATCTGGAGGACCAAGAGGAGGCTGCCACTCACAAAAGGATGAAGCGAGAAAACTTCAGAGAAGGCAGGCAGAGCATTCTAACAACCTCGACTGGATGAAACACTCCTCGAGGGCAGTTCTGGGTCCTTATCGCTCCCAAAGCAGTGCCTGGACCTTCAAGGTGGCCCAATAAGCACTTATTGTATGGAAGATGAATGTATGGATGGATGAATGGACAGGCAGATGAATGGATAGACTTCCATAGAAAAATTGGCAGAAATAGGGCAGCAAGTATATAAAATTATAAATTGTATAAATGGTGATGAATAAAAACTTGTTTTTCAAATATTAGCTCAGGAGAAACTTCATTCACTCGACTCTCGTGAGGCAGTGAAACCTGTTTCCAGCACACCACTGACGTCTCCCACCTTCCTGGCTTTCAGCACCTCTGAGAATTGTGAGCTTAATTCACCCAGATTAGAACCCCTTGGAATGAAAGGCTCTCACTCCAGCCAAATAAACTGACCCTGGGGTCTTTCTTTTAGCTTAAAAAAAAATTCTATTTCAAGATCAAACATCTCTCCAATCTTGCCATAAATCAATTTGTAATCTAGTATACATTATAAGAAATGTACAAGACAGACTTGAAAAGGGCTTCTGAAGAACAGAAGAACAGAAGAAAGGAAATCCCTGTTGGCATGAAAGAGCTGGAATTTGATCTGAATTTGGTAGATGGGTAGCACAGGAGGAAAGAGGTAATTCTAGGCAGCAGGACTAGAGTGAGTTCCTGGTGGGGGTGGGGAGGAATGGTGTGCCTAGGAACAGTCAAGTGGCAGGAATGTAGGTAGTGGGGGAGGGGTAGAGCGGTGAGAGCGAGGAAAGTCAGCTGGGTCAGCCTAGGGTGGGCACCCATGCTTCTGCAGGCTTCTCTAGCTACAAAGGACTTTGTCAGAGCTGCACTCAATGGAGATCACTCTGGAAGCAGTGAGTAATTACTCAGGCAGAGAGAGAGAGAGAGAGAGAGAGAGAGAGAGAGAGAGAGAGAGAGAAAG
This sequence comes from Macroglossus sobrinus, assembly GCA_004027375.1. Taxonomy (NCBI): domain Eukaryota; kingdom Metazoa; phylum Chordata; class Mammalia; order Chiroptera; family Pteropodidae; genus Macroglossus; species Macroglossus sobrinus. The sequence continues at coordinate 28,596 of PVKZ01003131.1, forward strand.
AAAGAGAGAATGAGAGAGCACGAGTGTACATTTGTTGGGGAAGTGGTGAGAGTGAGATGGATAAGACTGTTGGCAAAGAGATAATAAAGAAAACATCACAATGAGACCTAAGATTTAAGGGAGGTGGCAGGGAGAGTTAGAAGAAAGCACTGGTCTTAAGAGACTGTGATCAAATAAAGAGAGAAATATTTCTACAGATGCAAGACCTTTGGGAAAGCTGAGGAGTAAATACTCTTGACCCTGAATTCTGATTTTGGGTAGATGAGTCCAGAAGTGTCACTCACGAATGCACACCCACAGGGCTTCCTCACGGTAGCACAAACACTTTCTAATCACCACGACCTATTCGCAGAGGCCAACCCGGGCCTTGATGACTCAGCGTGCGGGGAAATTTCACATCTGGAGACATTTCAAATCCATCTTGAGCTCTTTTGAACTAACCCAAAAACCTGATTAGATATTTCTTTTCACACTCTATTGTTACAAATTTGTTTAAAGTTTTCTAATTTAATTTTTAAAATCGGAAATACATTTATAGTCTTCAAAATCCAACAACATAAAAAAAGAGGCAGTAAATATTTTACTCTCACCCCATCTCGTCTCTGTCGAGTTCTTACCTGTTCCCCACACAGATAATCATCTACTATGAATGTCTGCAGAATTTTTTTATCCCCACTATGATCTTGATCACTTCTTTATTCACCTGAAGTCTCGTAGCCATCGCTTTCCTTCTATTCCATCTGCTACCTCCCTCAGACCCAAAGTCTCACGTTTCTTTACTGTGTCTTCACCAACAGTTTTCTCATTGTCACCCGCACCACCACACCCCCACCACGTGCATGGGTACTCTCTCTCTCTCTCTCTCTCTCTCTCTCTCTCTCTCTCTCACACACACACACACACACACACACACACACACACAGCCTGCTTCCAGAGTGATCTCCATCGAGTGCAGCTCTGACAAAGTCCCTTCGTAGCTAGAGAAGCCTGCAGAAGCATGGGTGCCCACCCCGGGCCGACCCAGCTGACTTTCTTTGCTCTCACCCCTCTACCCATCTCCCACTACCTGCCACTTGACCCTACTGTTCCCAAACACACCCTTCTGTCCTTCTCAGTCTCAATCTTGTCCTGATGCAGGAATTGCCTCTCCTCCTGAATTTCAATTGTTTCATGCCAACAGGGGTTTCCTTTCCTCTGTTTTCCTTTTTGAAATCTGCCTTGCACTTTTCTCATAAAGTACACTAGACTGAACATTATTAAACTAAATGTACCTATTGTGAGTGGACCCCATCTTGTTTCTCCTGACTCAGCACCTACTTAGCTTCGTGTATATTGAATATGCAAGACAGAAACTGCTAACCGTTGCCAAGCATCTAATCTCTGCTTCTCTTGTCCAGTAACAGAAGGACTGCTTTTTAGCTGTCCCATGGTCACCTAGAATAAAGGTCACATTTCCTAGCCTCCCCTGTGTTAGCTGCGACCCTGTGTCCAAGTTCTGGCCGAAAGGAAGTGTACCAAAAGCATGTGCATCTTCAGGAATTAGCCCTTGAAAAGACAGTGTGTGCTTTCCCCTTGCTCAGCCCACCCTCTCTCTGGCTGGGACTCAAATGTGCTGGCCAGCCATGCTGGTCCTAGTAGATGTGAGCAAAGCACCCAAGTCACAGAGAAAAAAGATGGAAAGATCTCGAACCAGATCACACAGAACCACCTTCCCAGCCAACTGAGCTGCTTGTGCACAGGTGGTCACACAAGAGGAAAATACATTTCTTCTGCATTTAAGCTGCCATTAATCGGGGGTCTGCCTAAGACCAGCCTCATTCGTATTTGGACTAATCCACATTTACAGAGGTGCTTAATACACATTTACGCAGCTAAATTCATGAATGACGAATGCTAGGTTTGTACAGGAAATAAGAAATTAGGGAGTTCTTCCTTCATGTGTCAAGACTGAAGTTTTAAGCAACCGGTCCTCACAGAACTCATCCTGTGATGTCTAACAGAACTCTCATTAGAAACTAAACTAACCCTGTACTTACTTTATTGATTAAAGGCACTTGTTCCCAAATCAAACATACCCCAATTGTTTCAGGAATCATCTTTGTGGGAGGCTGGGCTGAAGGTGGCAATTTTCTTTGCCTGGGAGGCTTTGCCACATTGGAGAAGTCAAAATAAACAACAGAGGGTCACCAGAACAGTGTGACCCAGCCGGGCTTCTAATCAGGGCCCCAGCAAGTAGTCTTGCCAAAACTTCTAAAACGCAGTGTCCTTTGACGTTCTTCTGTGTTTAATCTTTCAATTTTCTCAAGTGACAGGACCCCAAGGAGTCAGAGCATCAAGCTGATGATGAGGTTGTCCTTGTCTATTATTTCTGCCACTGTTAACCCTCCCCATGCTGGAGCCGATCCTCCAAGATACTCACAAACAAGCTCCCACCCAGATCTGCTCCTGGGCATGGGACAAGGCACCAGAGGATGGGCTGTGCCCTGTCATTTAGCGGAAGTCACCTAGGCCTCCCTGAACTGCCGTCTCCCCTAACCGCTAGGCTTGCATCATGCTACTTACAGGAATCGTGCACCACATGTTGAGTGAAATAGGAGATACAGGAAATGAGCTGGATTCCTGGGCTTAAGGGAGGGCTCATTGTTAACCAGAAGGGGACAGAACAAGAGCAGCCACACATGGCCTTCCAAGCCCTTGGCAATCTGCACAAAGGAAGGCTGTATCCACCCATTCTAAAGACGGTTTCGGGCTTGGGTTCTGGAGAGCTAACTTCTCTTCTCTTTCCCTTGGCAAGAAACATTGAAAATTCAAAGTTGTATCTGTGTGTGTGTGAGCGCATTTTAAACACAGCTGTGGATCAAACAGACTGAAGGTTCTGTAGACATTTCCGAGACAAAGTGGGATCCTAGCAGACAAACACAATTCTGGAAGCAAGTCCATACGTGAGGTCTGGAAAGTGTCCCTGACTCAGCTATTCAAACCACGTCCCCAGCCCGGCCCTTTTGGAGCCCTATTTGTGGCATTTAAAATTGGGGCGACAGGATCCCCAAGGACTCTCAGCATCCAGGTTGGGGGTTGCCCACATAACCTCATCCTTTCCTTCCTCCTCCTCAAACCTGAATCACTGCCCCCTGGGTCCAACTGGCTTGAATCTCTTATTTTCTCCAGCGGTTTCTTTATGACTTGCATTGTTCTTTTATCCTCCTTTCCCCAAAAACCATGTGCATACAAACTCTCAACTCCTCCAAAAAGATGGAAAATCTAGAGGCAGGACCTTCGCATCTATTTCTTCTCTCCTTTTACACATGAGGCCCAAGCCAGGCAACTGAAATATTTGGTCAACTGGTTTCACTTTCTGTGAAAGGATCCTTTTTCTTTGTGTTCACAAGACAAGGTAGTAATAGTGTCCAGTCACCCCAGTATCTTACACAACACTCCTCTCCAGGAGGGTGAGTCATGTGAGAACTCCCCTCCTAAGGAGGACTGTTGTGTGGGACCCCCACGGCTGAGCGGTGTGACACACGGGGTCACTTTCTTACCATGCCAGCACCACAAATGGGTGGCGTCGACAACAGTGATTTCTTGCCCCACAGTTCTGGAGGCTAGAAGTCTGAGATCCAAGCATGAGTAGGGCTGGTTCTCTCTGAGGGCTGCGAGGGAGTGTCTACTCCAGGCCTCCCCCAGCTTCTGAGGGTTTGAGGGCCCTCTCTGGTGTACTTTGGCTTATAGAAGTACCGCCCCAATCACATGGCTTCTCCCTGTCTGCATTTCTGAATCCAAAGTTCCTCTTCTTACAAGGATTCCTGTCATATTGAACTAGGGCCCACCCCAATGGCCTCATCTTAACTAATGACATCTGCAATGACCCTATTTCCAAATAAGGCCACACATGCCAGGAACTGGGAATTAGGGCTTCGACATATGAATTCTGATGGGGGACACAATTTAACCGATAGCACTCCCCACCTTAGGTGGAGACAGAAAGGCTGTCTTCTGGGCAACATCCTCCCTTCATGACCCTGTCACTGCTTCTCAAGGGAAGGAACATGGATGTCAGATGGGGTTGACTCAAGACCAGCCCGAGAGCCTGTGTCCATCTTCCTCGGGCTTTCCCTTGAGGTGACCACAGCCCAGGTAGTGTGGGTCTCCTGCAGCCCAGGCAAGGCCACCTGCAGGCCCGCTGATTGTTTAGTCCCTCCCCTGGGCCTGAAATGATTCACCAGGAAGACAACTGGAGGCCCTCTTGTGTCCAGCTCCAGCCCCTCTGGTGGAAACATCTCAGCATCCAGCGCCCACTGCACAAACAGTGCTCCTTAGTGAAAGCATCCACACTGAAAACCCAGACAAAGGAAATAAACTCAAATGAACCCTTCCAGTCAGTGGGGGCTCCCTGAAGGTGGGCTCAAATAGCACACCCCTCCCCCACTGGGTCCCCCATGCACATAGTGCCAGACACGAACACTTTGAGAAATAGAAATGACAAGATTTACCCTGAGCAGTAGCCAAACAGCACAAAGATCTTTGAAAGCTGCTGTGGGCTATTATCAAGCTGGCCATTAGCATCAGCACACGAATGTTGGCATCAGTGTCTTGGTTACAGCCCACTTCTTGATATTTTACAGCCCCAAGTTCACTGGTGGGTTGGGTCCTCTGAGATCCTCGCCCGCGTTATAATCCATGGGAATTTGCCCCCAGAAAGGGTGCTAAAGAAACATGGGAATACTTTAGTTTTCCAGCTCTTGACTAAAATGGAATAATTACTCCATGCTGATGTGAGCCTAGATGTGTGACCTCAATGAAGCCTGAGCCCCAGCTTCCTGGAACTGTTTACCAAACCGTATTTCCTCCACTGCTCTGGCTGGGATTACAGGAGACCTCTTCTGTGTCCTGCACGTGGTAAGTACTCATTAAATGCAGTCTTAGCTGAAGAAGGCAAGCCTTCCAACCTTGTGCAGGAGCAGCAAAAGCTGGTGTACTGCAGGCTGTTCTCGCTTCTCATAGTTGAGTGTGGCCACTGCAGCCAGAGGCAAGAGACCAAGGAGAGCTGGGGGCTCCCGCACTCCCAGGTGGCGAGTGCTTCTGTGGCACCTTTCATCCTGCCCAGATTTAAATTAAAGTACAAAATTTGCATTCAGTCCCCTCAGGACCTGGTTCGGTGACCTAAGCCTTGGGTTTGAAATACTTCTGCTCAGGGGAACTGCAGGTTCAAACCCCAGGAGGGTTTCTGCTAGGTCTGGCATCCTTCTGAGACAGATCATTTGAATAAATGCAATTTAGTGAAGGCAGACCTTTCAGAAGAGGCCCATGGAAAGGAGAGATGGAGGCCCTGTGGGAAGGCACGAAGGGTCAGAGTTTTATCTAGGTTTTCCTAGTGTCCTTGCCAGATGTCAAGTGTGTACTTAAAACTTTGGGGGAAAACAGAGAAAGCTCACAGAGGATCCCTGGGCTAAAGCCTAGCCCCCTACTCATCTTTATTGTAAATCCTCATTTATTTACTTTCTTCCCACCTCTCTCTGCACTGCAAGTGGCCATTTTTTTTTACGAACAGGAGTGCTTCTGCCTAAACTCTTCCCTTGATCTGGAAGGAATAGTCAAAAGGAAGGATGGTTTTGCTCAGTGGTTACAGGTGTAGATCACAGATCAGATGACCCATGTGTAAATCTTGACTTCTCTGTGTAGCATCTTCTATGGTCCACACCAAAAAGTATACTTTTCTCTATATTTTTGAATATATCCCATGTTATCGACTCTAAGGCATTGCCACAGTACCACGCTGTCCTGAGCTTGGAGACTCAAAGGATAAAGGGATCTACAAGAGAGCGCTCAATAGCCCACAGCAGAGGCAGCAAGGAAGCATCAGAGCAATCAAAGGCCTCATAACTTTTAAAACATACACTCAAAAGCTGCTTCAATTATATTTCCTAAACTTCCCAGTTTCTCACAGTCCAATGAAAATTTATATGGCTTTGCAGATGCTCTTGCTCTCAAGGTGCTGAGATGTGCTCCCACATGGGAAAGTGTAAAGAGGAGCAGGAGAGAGGCGCTGTCTCGAGTGGGGGTCCCCAAGGAAGGCAGAAATAGATCAGTGTGCAAGATGTTTACTGGGCAGTGCTCTTGGGATCAACTCATGTAGAAGGGAAGGGGAGGAGGCAGGGCTGGGCAAAGGGAGAAGCTGGGTTGTGATATATAGTCTCAACAGAGGCCTCAGCTGGGCACACAGAGAGCTGGAACACCCCACAGAGTTGCCTCAAGTTAAGGAGGGAAGCCAGGCCTTTGCACCTCCCATGCAGGTCAGTCTTTAGACGTGGGCTGCTCTGGGAGGAGGCCTGGCTCTGGGCAAGGCAGCTCTGTCCACAGACGTAATCCCCAGGGCGTGCTGATGGCTCGCAGCTCTCATCCCACAGTGTGCCCTACAGCTGAAGGAACAAGTCCTTGGCTCCCAAAGAGGCTTATGGCAGCACATCTCATTGTCTACTGTAAGCCCCCACCAGCCTGACCACTTTCTTCATGAAAAGAAATATCCCTCAGCATATTTGGGGGACCAGAGACCTTTCACGATTAGTACAAGGAAAAGAGGGCATCTTATTTTGGCCAGCGTGACCCTGACAATGAATCTAGGAATGTGCACCAGTTACTCAATTCATTGGCAAAAGCAAGAAATTCTCAAATTATAGAGTCGTTGAGTCAGAAAGGAGCCAAGATGGGACCCTCACCCAAAGCAAAAGCCCCCAATGCATCTGAGGCTCCAGCCTCTGTCTGACCATTTGATGCCTGGGCTTGGCAGAGACTCTATCATAGGACTGACATCTCTATTAATTAAGCATCCTTTTTAATGTTAAGCTACTATCACTCTCCCAGGGAAAGTCACTCAAAGCTCGCAAGATAAACCCCTCATTCATAGGTCATCCTTCAGCTATTTGAAGGCAAGCGTTCCATTCCTTCCATAGACACCAACCATGTCCTTACTCATCGTTTGTTTGTGGATTTGACACATGTTGCCTTTGTGCCTTCTGTGGAGGCCTTGGAGTCCTTTCCTGGACATTGAGTTATTCAGTCTTCGTAAGAGTCTCATAAGGGTAACAGTAGTTGGCGTTATCATCCTTGGTCTTTGCTTTGGGAAATTAGGGAAGGTTGCACAGTAAAGGGAGGCACTGGATTGGATCTAAAAGAATGAGTAGGAAGTGTTTAATCCCAGAGGGGATGGCATTTCTGGCTGAGGAAGAAGGACTTACACGGACCGGAGCATCAGAGAGCTTGGCATATTTGGGGAAAGCTTGTCATATGACCGGAGCAGTAATTCCTACCTCAGGACAGTTGCTCCTCAGGGAACATTCAGCAATGTCTAGAGAAATTTTGTCACAATAGGGGCAGGTACTACTGGCATCTAGTGGGTTGGGGCCAACAATGCTGCTAACATCCTACAAGGCAGAGGACAGCCTCCACACAAAAAAAGTTATCCGGCCAAAAATGTCAATAGCACTCAAGGAATGGAAGAGATGGTGAATGGGAAAACTGGAACTGCATTCTGAACATCCAGGCTAGAAGGTGCCATGCCTTCCTGTTACCTGCATGATTTTAGAGCCTATATTTGCTAAGAAAATTGAAGAATGATCTAGAGTGAGCATAGTCTAAGATCAGGGAGATTGCCTGGAGACTGTCAGGATTGCCCATTCATTCATTCTTTTACTCAGTATTTATTAAAGGTTTAATGAGCACCTATTATGTACCAGGCTCTGTGCTAGTCACTGGGATGTAATGCTGAGTAAAACAGGCCCAGTCACTGCCCTGGAGATTTTAGAGTCTTAGGGAAGTAGAGAAACACCATTTGAATAATCTCACAAATATATAAGCACACACTAGTGGGGAAAATGAAGCAATAGTAAGGGAGCTACCAGAATATATGACAATGAGGAATGATCAAGGAAGGTTTCAGAAAGATGAAGAATCCAGGCAAGAGATGACAAGAATGAGCTTATTCGAGACAAATTTTAGAGGTAGAATCTATGGGACTTTGTAGGACTTGCTTCATGGGTGAGCAGGGAGAAGTCGGGGCCCTGCCTGGGCTCGGCACCCGGCACCAGGCACTGTGTCAGGTGGTGGCTGTAATCAATATGGGAATGCCAGAGGGAGAGCAAACCGGGGGCTCAGTGACCCATCGGACCTGCTCAGAGATAACTGCTCAGCACATGTGGGGTACCAGTTGCCTTTGGGCCCGCGATGCTCTGAAGTAGCCCAGTGACAAGCCGCCTTTCTCACTCCAGCCAGTTTTGTTTTAATCTTGTTGCTGGATGGGTCCTTGGACATGAGGCCCAACTTTATTTTACAGGTGAAGCCCCTAAAGCCAGAGGGGCTCAGTGACTCGCCAGGGTCCCACAGCTGGTTAATTATTTGGCCAAAGCCAATCTCCAAACTCCAGTCCTGTACGCACGAGAACTAACGCAGAGACTTACCTTCCATCTTCCTCCATAAATTTCACATTTCCCAAACTGAGGCGCCTTTAACCAGCTCTCAGGCCAGGGCGGCTTGGGCTTACTTGATTTGGAAGCATTTCAGTCTCACTTTGCCTCATCGCCCACAGTGAGGTCTTTTGGGGAGGCGGACATCCATCCCAGAAGCAAAGACAAGTGTAGGATGAGGCCTGGAATTCCACCAGTGAGAGGCTCAGACAGCCTGCCAGCCCTTCCTGGGACGCACATTGCAGGTGACGGGCAGAGTCTCTGTGGGTGTTTGCTTGTCTAACCAGTTGTTAAACAAGTCTCTGAGTATTGCCTGAGGCCTCCAAACTAAAAACAATACATGCTCAGACCCCACCCTCCAGAGTGAAGTGTTAGGTCATCTAGCTTGTAGCCTTCTCTTTTCCGTAGCCTAGAGGTGGCGATGGGTGAATGCCAGGAGAACCGGTTCTAGTTCAGGAAGTGGAAGAGGCTGAGAGAAAGGATTTCTCTAGAGAAAGTGATCATACTGTCAGACTGTGTCAGAGGCTGTCTATTGGTGGGGGAGGGAGAGTGAAGAGGCAAGTGGAGGGGGTCCTCAAGGAAACCATTCTAAAGGGGAAGCTTGATTTGTGTCTCCTGGAATTAGAGAGATTGCCTCAGGACTCAGAAGTGGAAGGTAGCTGAGCAGAGAGGCAAAGCTGTGGCTGGGAGAGATGTTGCCTACATCTTGATGGGCCCTAGGAATAGTGCCAGCCTGAGGGGGCAGGAAGGGAGGAGAGAATGGGCTCTCCAACAAGGGAGAAGGGAAAGCCAACAGAGGGGTGGAAAACAAGGAGGTGAAAGGAAGCACACCAGAGAAGGCATTGCCTGTGGGCGGTCACTACAAATGGGGCATCCAAAAGGATGGGGTGGGTCTCCAAAAAACCCCGTCAAAGCATCCCACATTTGGGGTAATCTCAGAATGCCCCGACTCCAGATTGTAATCTCATCACCTGGATTCTGTGCAATTTTTCTCTGATGTCTCCTTCCCATAGGCTAGACCCTGACTGGGCAAAAGAGCAGTAACAGGGTGAGTGAGAGAGGAGGTAGAACTCTAAGACCTTCCACACTGCAAGCTTCCAAGACCAAACCCAGCCAAGAAGGTGTGTGCATGTGTGTGTATGTCTGTGTGTATGTGTGTGTGTGTGTGTGTGTGTGTGTGTGTGTGTGTGTGTGTAGTTATGAGGGAGGGAGCAGGCAGGGACTAAAATTTAAAATATATAAGTAGAGTTTTAATTTTAATGCACTAAATTTTTAATTTGTGGATAAACCATCTTGATTGATGAAGTTGAGGCGGAAAAATCAGATGTCAGTCCAGAGCAGTGGAAGGAAGAACCAAGGGATAGCACAGATTGATCGATACCTTATTAAGTCCAATTCAGTCAATAAACTGATCACTTTTATTTGAAGAAGCCCAGAGCCTCTTTCTGGGCTGGATATGCCCTGGCCGGGTACTGGTGCAGAGGGAACAAAGGGCCAAACCACCATCAGAAAAATGGGCCCATGCCCTGGGACACATTGTGGCTTCTGCATATCAGGGCACCTGCCCAGAAACCACTGGGTCTTTAGGTAATGAGGCTTGGGCTGAACTCTCCAGAAAGAAAAGCAGAACTCAGAATAGAGTCGACGACCCACAGGCCTGGTGCCTGCAGCCCAGCACAGCCCGCCAGGTGACCTGCCTTCGACTCACTCCCTGGCCCGGATGTTTGCCTTTCCTCCCTTCCCACAGAGAGATCTGAATGGAAATGGCCTTTCTTCCCCCTCTGCTGATGAGAATTCATTGGCAGTGAGCCTTTTCAGCGTGCATTTCCTTCCCAGGGAAGCTGATGCCTTCGCAAATGAATTCCTTGCCTTGACATGGAGAATAGCTGCAGCCTATCTCTCACCGAGGCCCCGTTATTTCTGGGTCCTGGGAGAACAATGCCTGGGGCCACTTTTGTCGCAACAAAGCAGGAACTGGCCAGCTTAGTGCTCAGGGAATAGCCTGGGCGGGAATCTCCCTCTGTCCCCTGCAGGGTCACGGCTTCATGACCCTCAGGAAGGACTTGGATTGGGTAGGTCAGGGGCGTGGGGAGCCGGGACCAGGGCCAGTGATCACACACATCCAGGCCTTCAGCTGTGGCCTCCACTGAAAGTCAAAAATGAATCTCTATTCTGACAGCAGTCTGACCATGGAGAGGTGACTTCACATATCTGAATCACTTCATCCATAAAGAAAAGACAATAATGTGAACCCCAGGGAGTGGTTGGGGTGATTAAATAAGAAAGAGTATGGAAATGACTGAGAACAGTGTAGGCACATAGAAGGGATGCGGTACATGTTGCTAGCTTAAAAGTCAAAAACCCCACATGCCACAGGCAGCCTTTTTTGGTCACTCACTTTATGCTGACATGCCTATTAGTTCATCTTCCCACTGGCCATTCTCCAAAGGCCACGGTGGGAGCTCGAAGGACAGCCTGTGACCAGGTGGAGAATGATGTTAGGGCGGGCTGCTGGCAGGCTGCCAGTCAGCAGTAGACCCACAATCCAAGGGGTGGACCTTGTCATTCCAGCTTTGCAATCAATCTCTTATATCCTATGATCTCTCTCAGTGATGGTGACTTAGACCAAGTATAGTCACATGCATGCAGCCAGTGGGTAAGCCAGGCTGCTAATGTGTTGATATCAAGAAGAGAGGATAGGAGAGAAGGGGAGGTCCCTTTCCAATGCCAGAGTGCTCACAAGGCCCTGTCCGAGACGCTGATATCCCCAGTTTTGAGGCTTCAGCTCCTCAAAAGAGAACCACACGACTCACTTTTCTGCAGTGTACCTGTTTTTCCGAGTTCCCTTGCAGATTAGTTCCTGCCCCCTGTGCCTTCATCAAATATGTTGATAACACTGATTATGCCACAATGAAGTAGATGCTGCTACAGGCCTGGGGAGACCTCGGTATCCTCTCATTATGTGTTGATTTAATGAATACAGAGATACCAGCCTCCAAATGACTGAGTAAAGAGGAATACTGGACATGGTCCAGGCTCCTGAGGCCTCAGGTCATCCCAGCTGTCAGCCCCTTAGAAAGCTTCTGTGCCAGGATGACCTCCAGCCCACTAGGTGGGGGCAGCTCTGGCTCTGTGTCAGAATGACTATCGCACCAACCATATCAATGTCTGAAGAAACACATCTCTGGCCTCTTCTAAGCTATTTATTATTCCACTCATGACATAGCCAAAGGCACAACTCAGAGCAAGAGTTTGGGGGACCAAGAAACAGCTGCCATAGAAGAAGATAAAGATGAGAGTTTAGAATCAAGCCTGATCAGAGTGGGAAGGTTTCAAACTTGTTGCACGTTGTCCAGCTGAACTTCACTACTGGAAATGAAGTGTGCATTTTGTTGAGCTGTAGTCAAATTCTGCGCTGTGAGTCATTTCACGTCTTCGTTGTTAGTTTTTGGGTCTATGGGTAGAGATTCCAACTACCAGACTTGCTCCCACTAGGCTTCTCCAGATGACTATAGGCTCTGGCTCTGGGCCCGGATACGGTATAGGCCCAGGATGCTGCTTCACAGCAGAGCCCTGGTGGCTGTGGTTCACCAGGTCCAGTGCTGGCGGAAGCAAGTGAAGTGATGCAGGACACCCAGGACAGTTCCAGAGCTCTAGAATTGGCCCCTAAGCTGTTCCCGAGGAATAGAACTGATAAGAAGCTCATTATAACCCCAAAACCCACTCAGGCTGCATGCGCTGGGGCCCATGCAAAGCATCTCAGTAAAGGAGAAAAAAAGAAGCCCAGACCCTATTATTAGAGAAGAAAAAAACTGGCCTATGAGCTATCTCAACTCCTGACACTTCTGGGTGCAGTCTGGGTGGGCCCCCAAGACAAACATTCCTCTTCTGAGGTAACTGAAGTATCTCTGTTCTTGATATGGTAGGAGCCCACATTAAACCATCCTCAGCCAAAGAAATAACTAAAAGCTGAGATGTCCTTGAACATACATAGCTTCTCATGGCTGTTGCACTGTGATCTGTGCTTTTTGTTTGGGACTCAAATGCCTTCATTTATTGAGCAACTCCTCTACTCCAGAGTCTGAGAGGTGGGCCCTCTTTATACATTACATTCTTCAAGCCTCACCAGAGCTGGGTGAGTGGATATCATTAGCTCCATTTTGTAGGTGAGGAAACAGATTATCAAAATAACTTTTAAGCCCCATGGGTAGAATCCTTATACATTACAAATAGGGATGTAAAATAACGTAACCACTTTGAAAACAGTCTGACAGCTCTGCAAAATGTTAAACATAAGATAATTATATGACCCAACAATTCTACTCCTAGGTATATACCCAAGAGAATCAAAAACAAATATCTACAGAAAATTCATACAAGAATGTTCACAGCAGCATTATCCATACTAGCCCAAGTGGAAACAACCCCAACGTCCAACTACTGAAGAACAGAGAAATAAAATGTGGCGTAGCCACACAACAGACGACTATAACATAGGAGAGTCTGGAGAACACAGCACTAAGTGAAAGAAGCAAGACACAAAAGACCACATTTAATTCCATTTATATGAGATGTCCAAAATAGGCAAATCTATAGAGACAAAAAGTCGCTTAGTGGTTACTTAAGGCAGAGGGTGGGGAGAATTGAGAATGCCTGTTAATGGGTATGGGGTTTCTTTTTGGAGTGATGATAATATTCTAAATGAAGATTATGGTGATGGTTGCACAGCTGTGTAAAATATACTAAAACCATTGAATTGCACACTCTAAATGGATGAATTTTATGGCATGTAAATTATATCTCAATAAAACTCTAAAAAATTAACATGGCTGGTTGAACTCTAATGGATACCTTTGAATTTAATGTTTAGGATTGCTCTTCCAAGAAGAGGAAACCAGGTTCATCAATGTGTAATGGTAGAAAGCACAGAGCTCTAGTAACAAGTAGATCTGGACTTGTATGATCTTGAGCAAGTTACTTAGTTCTGGGCCAATTTCTAAGACTTTTATGAAGCTGAAATAAGATAGAATCTGTCACAAACTGCTATACAGACTTATAATTGAGTATATACTAATTCTAGCCTTTTGTTTTCTAGAAAGGGGACTCAGAAGAACAAGTCCAGTCTCAGTCTTGAAAAAGGGCAAGGCTGGGAGTCATGAGACCACAACAGAAGTTTAGAAATAGGGATACAGCTGAAGCCTGCCATAACTCCTACAGCTCATTGTGAGGATAGGCTTAGTAACCACTCTAAACTTCAAGACTTGGGTTCTACCAATAACCAAATGGTGATACTGAGTCTCAGGCTGGTGGACCTGCAATTTTAAACACTTCTTTGCCCTGGGCATACTTGGTTCTGCAATTTATGAACAGCCCGAGGAGGATGTGGAGGCTCCATTTATAGAGACTGAGACTTCAGAAGGAGGACCATCTATTTGCCCATTCTTTGCCTTGGAAAAAATAAAATGTTAAAGGGCCCTGTCAGCTTTAATATTCTCTAATTAACAATGTAACTTGGAAACTATTCAGTAGTTCTAATTATTTGCAATTAAACATATTTATATTATTGTCACTTACCTACTTTAAAAAGTATCATTTGACCTCTAGCTCTAAAATATTTGAAAATCAGTGTGTTTATTTTCTTTTTTCATCCTAGATCCTTGGAATTACTTCTACATTGGAATGGTATATGAAACTTATGTTCTGTATTATAACTATAATTTCCACCTATGTTTTGATTCTTAGTCCTACAGTTATATGGATTCAATGCTCACTATCATTCCTTTAGCCAAGGTCTCTTCACTAATTTCTTAGTTGAAGAAAAATTTACCTTGTAGTTTCTTTAAAAAGTGGTCAATAGAGCTGATGGTCTTATGCATTTGCAAATGTCTTCTGCTTTTATACTTGATCAACATGTATGCTGGGTATGAAATTCTAGGATTGCTCACATTTTCTTCCCATATTTTGAAAATATGTCGAACATTGTGGGGAAGCTTAATATGTCTGATGTTTTTTCCCACATAGTCAACTTACCTGTTGGTTGGAATGCTCATAGGATTCCTTATCTCTGAAGTCTAGTTACTTTACTATGATTTGATGTTTAGTGTATCAATTTTTCTTGAGACATGGTATACCCTTTCATAGTAGAAATTCAGTCTTTTTCACGTCTAGAAATATTCTTGAATAATGTTGAGTATTCATTTTCTTCTATTTGTTGGTTCCTTTCTATGAAGATACTAGTTGTAGATCTCATTTGATTGATGTCCCCATTTATTATTTTCACATTATTTTTGTCAACTTTTTTTCATTTACTATTCATTTTGCTTACTTTTCAATCCTTTCCGCTGTGTCCTTTTTGTATTTTCACCAGTGGTCTTTGTGTGTGTGTGTGTGTGTGTGTGTGTGTGTGTGTGTATTCCAATGTGGATTTTATTTCTCTTTGTCCCTCCCTGAACTCTCCTGCTACTGGGCTATACTATATAATGGTTAAAAGTGAAGGCTCTGAAACCAAGATTTGATCTCACTTATCAGAATGTAATTCTGGTTAAGTTACTGTGAAACCTCATCTTTAAATTTAGTAAAATGAGAGCATCTACCTTGTAAGGATTGATGACTTAATACATTCAAAGCACCCTGAATCATAATGGGCACATTTTAAGGTCTGTTTGTGAATTCAAAAAAGATGATGATGATGATGATGATGATGACAATTATAACAACAACAATAATCATAGCTGTTTCTTTCCCTGAGCTCTTATGTTCCTGCTTTGAAGTCTTCAGGTAGACTTTTTTTTTTTTCCTTCAAGGTGATATAGTCATAATTTTTATCTACTGATGACCATATTTTTCTGGTGCCTCTTTCTAATCATTTTTCTTGCTCCTTATGTTTTTCTTGTAACACATTTGTATAGATCCTATACTGGTGATTACTATTATTCTTTTATGATTATTACTTATCTTTCAGTGAGGCTAGTTCTTCCTGGACCAGACTTTAGCAGGACATCCTTATGTGCAGGTCAGCCTGAGTTTCAGACCAGAAGAAATCGTCCTCATGATCAATTGTGTATGTGAGTGAATATTTTAAAATGTCTCCTTAATTTTTTTTTTAAAGCATCTGAGCACTTGTCCAGTTTCCTCTTTACTGCACTTGGTCAGGGTCAGACAAGTGTACCTGAGCCATCAAGTCAGCAAGGCAGAAAGTCATGTTACCTGGTGTGAGAACACAGCTGGTTGGAAACACCTCACAAATACAGGAACCCACTTTCTCTATGGAGGTTCTTGTGCACAGTGAGACCAAGTCCCACCAGAAAGGTCTCAGAGGAAAAAAAAAAAAAACAACACTGCTTCAAAAACATGGCCTTTACAAAGTACGTGGTGAAACTTCAGGGCTGTCAGACCAATTGCTCAGAGCAAGAGGCACTTGAGAAGGTCATCAAGATAGAGAGAAGTGCACTGCCTCCATTTCCGTTTCGCCTGAACCACTGACAGGATATTCATGCAAACCCAGTGGGACCTGAAGGGTAAGGAGACCTCAAGTGTGAATTTTCTGCCTAGCAGTTTGAAAAAATGTTTTTCACACATCATCATCAATTCTGTGTCCCCCAAATCTCCTAGAGTGACAGCAATCAAAATTTATTTGGGGAATTTCATCCACAAATTAAATTTACTGGGTCCCAATACAGAAGCTCAGTGGCTTTGTCTCACCAGCAGTGATAGTACCTGAGGTTTTGAGGTATAACATGTAAAAAATAAAAAGCATTTGATCATCTGGCACAACTGAATAGTTTAAAAGTGGACACAGGTGCAGTTTTCAGCTCTGGGAACCAGAGTTGGCAGAGCCATCTGAAATTGGACAACTTGGTGTAATTTTAGGAAGGCTCATGTTTTCTAAACTGCCTGCCTCCTTTTCGCTAAGCTCACTGAGTTTTTTAGGTGCTACATATATCAGCTAGCTAGTGTATTGTTATAGAAAGCCATCCCTAAAATTTTGTTTCAAGAGAGCTCTTTTGTGGACAGTTTTCTGGTCTCGAGTCATGGTTTTCACCTGGCAAGAGCTCACCCAGCATCTAGCTCATATTCTCCTGTTATATGTCGCATCTATGTGCAACAGCACTCCCTGCACATGACCACAAGCGCTGTTTCTTTAGATGGCACACGGGAACCACCAAGTGAAGAGTACTCCTGTGAAGAGCTGCGGACAGAGAAGGAGTCACGGTTCCAGTGTCTGGGGGCGGGGGGTCTAGCTTGGCCAGCAGTGCATCCTCCATGCCTACTTTCTAGTCTATCTTGTTTTATAACTGACCCTTTATATAGACCTGGGAATGTTGGATGTGAAAGCAAAAAATTGATCTTTAAACTGAGTTTCCTTATACAGATTCCTATGTCACTTACTATGAGAGTCAAAATCACTGGGTGTGGGTTAGGGTCTAAGAATTAGCGTGTCTGACAGCCCCTCAGGTTGTTCTAATGTAGGTGGGGTCCATGAACTATGCAGGGATAAACACTGTGACGCAAGATGATTCATAGATTAAGGATAATAAAATGTATTTTGTCATCGTGAAAGAGTGAATGGACTTATTCTCCCCTTTTCCTGTCTGCTCCTAACCACTAACTGGCGATTCAATGGCAGGGTCAGGATTAGTCAACTTTGACCCAGAAATAAAGAATAAGGGTGTCCTCTGGACTGTTAGGTGAGCTGATAAACTTCTATCTTGTTTTCAAACACACATGCACATATGCACTACACACATAAGCACAGAAAACTGCATTTCTTGGTTCAAATAAAGACAAAATTGGTCGTTTCATGTTGTTCTATCGAGTGGAAATTGGAAATTTGAGATCATTGTTGAAGAGTTCCACCTACCTTGCTTCACTCATTTTAAAATTCCTTGAGGCATTTTTTAAGTGCCAGCCAGACCAATGTCTTCTCTTTGGGTCCTCTACAAGGCTAAGAACTTAGTCCATTCTCCATAAACACAATAATTCCACGAGGAGCAATAGAGCATGATTAAGAGTGTGACTTTGGAGCCAGTTATATGAGTTTGAATCTGCCACTTGCTAGCTGTGTGGCTTTGGACAACCTTTCCATGATTCAGTTTCTTTACCAGTAAAATGGGGACGATAACAATAACGCATGCCTCAGGATTGTTGTGAGAAATAAATTAGTTAACATAAAGTCCATAGAAAAGTACTTGATATACAGTAAATGCTAAATGTGCTTGCTACCATTATTATGATGTTGTTATAGTGATGATAACCAAAACCATCTGATAGGACCAAAGTGTGCTAGCACTGGCCCCTAACATTCTTTCAGTACCTGGGGATGTGCACATTGCACTATTCTTAAGTGGAAGCAAGGTTCATACCGTTCTGAAGTATAATTCATCTCTTCTACATTTTGTGTTAAAAAAACATATTTATAAGGCGATGGCCTGTTAAAAAAAATCCATGGAGGAAAAGCAAAATTTCTTTGTACGTGCTAGAAGAAATTCTTCTTCTTATGTTAGGAAGTCCCATACCCTTCAAGTTAGGGTTTATCAAAAGTGTTTGTTTTTGTTGTTAATACAATATAATAAAGCAATTTCTTTCAAAAAGCATATTTTTTTCCTTCTTCATATTTCTCACTACCTGGAGTACAAAGATGTTTCCAGTCTGGCTTTGATGCAAAGAGGAGAGAGGTTTTTTTTCCCTTTCTTATTTTAGAATTGGGTTCCCTGTGCAGGAGTGATTCATATCAGGTCACACTGAGTCATGAAACCTATGAACATGAATTGCATGAACACGCTTCAAGTTTTACAGCTTATGTAAATATTTAGAATAACATTTCACTACTGTTTTAAGTTTTAAAAAATGGATGTAGGGAAGATGAGGGACCACTATCCTTGTATCTGAATTTTAAGCAACTCAAGATTCTCCAAAATGTAGAAGGTATAAAAATTTTGCCAAAGGACAGCACAGAGTAGGAGAGTTAAAATATTCATAAGGTAGTTAGTATTTATTTGTAAGGCTATATATTTATAAGGCTGCTTTTCACTCGGCTATTATTGTTCTTGGCAGAGAAGACACCAGCAACATTGATTGTACAGCTGAAAATAAATCTCTCTTCGTTGGGATCCCAATAAATAGGACCCCCGGCCTGGCTGTGTCAGAGGCCAAGCCATGACGGGGTCTTCCTTGGGGTTTTCCAAACTGCATCTAAGAGAGTACAGTCTTTCGCTCTCTGGTGGAGAACTGTGAGGATCAGAAGCTTCTTTTCTATCTGTAGAGAAACTACTGTACAAGAATAAAGTCATTATGTAAACAAAAAGACAAGAGCTCAGAGAACTGAGTGCCAAAAGCAGCCACCATTTAGAGGTCAGGAAGATGAGGCAAGACTGGCAAAGTTCTATGTCACAATAAAAATTCAATCAAGAAAATGAACCTTTTTCAGGACTTACTGTGGATCAAATTATCTTCAGTCACTCCT
Source organism: Macroglossus sobrinus (assembly GCA_004027375.1). Classification (NCBI taxonomy): domain Eukaryota; kingdom Metazoa; phylum Chordata; class Mammalia; order Chiroptera; family Pteropodidae; genus Macroglossus; species Macroglossus sobrinus. Next base: position 47,514 of record PVKZ01003131.1, read on the forward strand.
TGTTTCACGGTAATAGCTAACATTTTAAAACTAAAGACTCCCAAATTTTTATGTCAAGTTCTGTTTTTCGCCTGAACTAACTCCTACTTGAAAAATCCACTTGGGTGTCTTAGAGGTATCTCAAATTTGACATGTTCAAAACTGAACTCATCTTCCTCTGAAAAACATGCTCCCCAGCATCTCCATTTCAGTTACTGGCAACTTCCTCCTAAATTTGGAGTCTTTTGATGTCTCTCTTTCTCACATGCCTCATATAATATCAGGAAATGCCTCAACTTTGCCAGATACACGGGCTCTAATCATTTGTCACCCTCTCCACTGACACCACATGGTCCAAGTTCCATTGTTTCTTGCCTGAATGATCCTAATATCTTCCATGTTTGTCTCCTTGCTTCTTTCTTGTCCTAACCACACAGCAGGCAGTAAATGACTCCTCATCTCACTTATAAGTCAGATTATATGACTCTTCTACTTTGGATCCTTCAAATACAGAGTGAAAATCTTTACCATGACCTACAAAACCCTATAGGAATAAAAGTAAAAAACTTCTATTTAACCAAACTCCCCTCCTCTTTAGCCTTACTTCCTTCTACCTTGCTGCCCTCCCACCCGATTCTGCCGCAGCCACAGTCCCTTCCCTTTGCTGAGCTCAGACAAGGCAGCACATGCCCATACCTCTACCTCAGGGTCTTTGCACTTGCTATTCCTTCTGCCTCAAACATACATCTGCCAGACAGCAGCATGGCCAGGCCCTCCCTTCCTTTAGGTATCTGTTTAGATTTCATACCAGGAGACTTCCCTAAATGTTCTACCTAAAGTAGCACCCTTGCCCTTGCCTTTCCTTATAACACACATTATTTATGTCCTCCCACTTACAATATATGCTCCATGAGACGAGGTGTTTTTTGTTTATTACTTGTCTTCTTAGCACCTAAAACCATGCCCACCACTTAGCAGGTACACAAAAAGGTATCAGAATCCTTCCAGTACACCTCACATTTCAACCTCTCTTACCTACACTGGCTTGAATTGTCCTTATATTGGTGTTCATCTTAAATTTTTCCTGTCACATTTCTTAATGTAGCAGATTAATGTTTTTCTCTACATCTTCCTATCTTCTCATTGACTATCAATTCCTGAAACAGCTGCCATTTAATAAAATTTTCAGCATTCAGAAAAAGTTCAGTTCTCCTTTGCTACTATACTATTATATTGTGACTATTGTAACTCATTTTTTTTAACTGACTTAACATTTGAAAGTTACAAAACATTCATTTCCCCCTGAAACTATAGCCTGTTTTTACATGAAATCACAAATCAGAGCAGACCAGTGAAATGCAGAATTCTACAGACCAGTCCCCAATTAGAAACATATTCTCTCGCCTTTGAATTATCCAAGCTTGTTTACTTCTTCCATTTCTTTCTGCTGTTCAAACTTTAATCATCTCAGGATGTCTTCTAGCACTAGGCCACTGGAAGGTAAGAAAACATGTACAAATCAAATCAGTTTTCTTGTCTGCTTGACCAGTCATAACCAAAAAACAAGTCATGGTGGTCCAAGAATATTGGCTAAAATTGGGATGGGAAAGTAATGTAATTTCATTTCTCTGTCATCTTTGGTCTCCTGCTTTAAAGGTCCATAATAACTCTAAGATCTCTCTGCAAAGATTGTCAATGAATACGAGAGTAATTTTCCATCAGGGAAGATCTCAAAACTCTTGGCTAATACAAGTCTTACAATCACCTTTGATCTTCCTTTGATGCTAGTCCTCTTGACTTTTTAACAGTCTACTTCATTACAAAATGTCCCAGTGTTTTTAATGGGCTAATGTGATTTTTAATTCACCCTTAGGTAGCATCACCTTAAAAAAACTAAGAATAAACTTGCAAAAAAGTATCAATCCCCATACCATTTTTATAGTTTTGATTTTTATTTTTTAACTCAGCACTAATGGGATTTTAAAATGTCACCGTAGGCTCATTTATTTCCACTTCCACCTATTGACTTAAACTCTTGACATCTGGAATCTATTGTTAAGACTGGATGTCAAAAAAGAAACTTTAAAAATAAATCAAGGGATTAAATATTCTGAAACTTGTAGCTTTAAAAAAATTTGTTATTACTTCTGAGTATGTAACTAAAGAAGTTAGAATACTGAAGAGACATTGGCACATGCACGTCCACAGCAGCACTGTTCACAATGGCCATGAGGTGGAAGCAACCCAAGCAACTGTCGAAGGATGAGTCCATCAACAAAAGGCAGTGGGTACGTACAATGGAATCCTACACAGCTTTAAAGAGAAAGGAAATCCTGTCACATGCTACAAAGTGGATGAACCCTGAGGACACCATGCTAAGTAAAATCAGTCAGTCAAAAAAGACTTAAATGAGGTCTCTAAAGTAATCAAGTTCATAGAAGAAATCTGAATTCAAAGAAATACAAAGTGGAATGGTGGCTATCAGAGTTTGTGAGAAGGGCAAAAAGGGCAGCTGTTAATGGCTATAGAGTTTAGTTCTGCGAGATGTGAAGTTCTAAAGCTGTTTCACAAAAATGTAAATATACTTAATACTACTGTACTCTTAAAAATGGTTAAGATGATAAATTTTGCTTTTACCACACACAAAAAGCAAAATATATTTGCATCATTTTGCACATAGATCTTCGATGGAGATGGAGTAGGATAGACGTTTATAACATATATGTAGCACTTACCTGTATAATACAATTTCCTTTTAAACCATGCACATAAAAACTCATAAACTTAGGATTTATTAAATACATCAAGTATTGGGCATACTAAATTATAGTTTATTAGGGAGAAATGACTAAGTGCCCACACTGAAGAAAACTGGGTATTCTGACTTATATTTTACCTTTGTGATTATCTGATATACGTCTATCTTCTCCACTAAGCAGACGATAAGCTTGAGTGTCTAGTTTTGTTCACCGTTAAGTATTTACTAGATGAATGACTATAATGTTAAAGTCTTGGAGATAGTAGTAAAACCCCAGATCTAATCACCGAATTCAAATGTAATGAGAGATATACCATAAAGGAGGCAGAATCAACTTTCAAAAAACTAATTTTAATCAAAACAAAAAATTGTTGATCATTAACAAGTTTATAAAACAGTGATTTAGTTACATAAATAAATTGATATCAGTGTATCAAATCTTAATTACTTTCAACTTCATGAGCATGTTTACATGGGTGATGAAGTACAACCTTTTTTTTTTCTTTTTACCTATTATAATAAATAAAATGGAGCGCATGAAATAGTTCTTCTAAACAAAAATACCTACAAACATACCTCTAGCATGTTCTCTAATGAAGGGAACAAGAGACACTGGACAACTTTTGCACCAAAACATAAAAATTGCTTTAAAAAGCACAAGGTTACAGAACCATCAGCTAAAGTAAAGACACTATACTGTAACCAAAGTTGGTATTTAATAATATAATGAACAGTTTGGTAGTTAGATCTCCAGTTTGGTTATTTTAAAGCATTAAGACAAGGCAAGATAGAAGGCTGCTTTTGTTTTGAGTAATTCTAGAGAAAATAAAATATATTAAAAAAAAAAGAGAAAGAAAACTGAAAAGTAGAACAGTCATACTTACACAACTTTCTGTCCTGCACAAAGTCAAAATACCTATGCAGAATAGACATATAATATATATAATGTTATTTGTGCACAAAGGTTAGCTTATTATTAGCTCACTGCAAAGGCGTTATGTATCATATGTCAATTGATGTGGAAAACATTTTGCGTTTTGTGTCAAAAGGATATTTCTTTTGTTTCCTAGGCTAGGAGGCACGAACCCCAATTCCGGCATATTGTATATTCTTAATGCTAAGGCTTGCTGCTCTGGCTGTGTATTTTGTTGTCCCTCTTTCTTCTAGTGCCTGTTACAAGCATGTGTGGTGTAGTGGTTGTTGTTGTTGGTACATGTTTGTCTTGTGTCTGTGTGTATTCATATATATGTATACATAAGTTGTATAAATATATATACATATATAATTTCTCCCAATAGATCTCAGTCCAACCATGCAATCCAAAAGGTGGCTCTGCATAGATGCCCAGCATGAAGTTCACCGCCTGAGCCAACCCTGAAGCAAGGCGCACTTTTAGTCCTTCTGATAGGTTTTCTCTCAGTTTTTTTGTTTTTGTTTAAAACCAAGCTACTGCAGCTTCAAGTATTTTGCATTACATAGAATATTTTTTTATAAATTAGTTAATGTTATATTTTCAATATTCAGACATATACTATAATATATATACAGTACAATAAATGCTCTCATTCTTTTTTTAATTTTTTTTTTTGATAAATCCCTGAGAATGTATGTTGACAGTCGCTAAGTTTCCACATGCACAAGCATTGTGTGCCATGCTTCTGGACGAACAGCACTGCAAAGCCACGTGGGTCAGCCTTTTAACTATTAGTATTTCATTTTGTTGGTTAGTTTAAATATGCTGAAAATGTAAAGATGAGTTACAAAGGAGTAAAGCTGAATCCATTCGAGGTACTTATCACAGGATGGAGGTGTTTTGTTTGGTTTTTAAAGCCATTTCAATTATTTTTTTTTTGAGGCTGTGAACGTATACAGAAAACAGGAGAGCTATGTGGACTTTTGCCACTTGACAACATATACTCAGTGTAAACCAAACCTTTTTAACCTCTCTCTCATACAAAACCAAAAAAAAAAAAGAAGAAAAAGAAAATTAAAAAATTTAATAAAAGGAAAGGAAAATAAGAAGAAAAAGGGAAGAAAATTAAAACACACAAACTTTCACGACATGACAATTTAGTCTGCAAACGCAATATAACTATACACATATAATACCGGTGTGGCTCTGTTCTTTAAGTTAAAAAGGGTACAAAGGCAGGCTCAAGTAAAAACAAACCAACCCTCCCATTCCCACCCCCACCCCCATTCATACAAGTTCTATCAACCAAACCTCTCCCGAACCAACATCATCAGTTTCTTTTTGCCTTTGTAGATTTGTTTCAGGTTGTCAATGAACTGAGTAAACTGAATGTGTCCATCATGCGCCATTAAGAAGGTCTCTCGGGCCTTGCTGAGGAACTCTATAAACTCACTATAGTGCCGAGGACTGATGTGTGTGAGTCGTGAGTGCGTTGTGTTGATGTAGGCCCCGATTGTGGCATCCAAGAGCTGCCTCAAAGGGGCTTTGTCCAGTGACATGAGCTTACCAGAGTTCCTCCTTCCATGAAGTCCCACCATGCCAGGAGTGGTCAGAGTGCATCTGCGCAAAATGTCTGACAGTACCGTTGCACACTTGACACTCTTGACCACCAGAGGTATTATAGCTGCAAGCTCATTTTTACCAAGGGAGTGGCTGAGCGCACAGGCCCACAAAACGTCATTAATGGCAGGGTGTGTGTCCTGATTGTAGCTCAGGTTGAGATGGGTCATGGCCAGGGTAGCCAGTTTGTAGGCCCTCATGGGGTACCCACGGTGCTCCATGTACCGTGCTATCGTAAAGAGTTGGGTGTAGCTCATGCCAGTTGTAGCAGCGTCGAGAACAATTTGGTACGCCGTCTCAAAAGCTATGTGATCCTTTTCACACAGGGTTAGAGCAGAGAGGGCACAGTTCTGAGGGTCCTTCATGGCACACTGCAACGCGAGTGTCCGGGCACTACTGGCCAGCTTTTCCTGCTGATGGCAGTCCAGGTGGAGGCGGACGATGGTGCTGTTGGACATCACGGTGGTTGCAACTATACTTGTGGCCTCAGTGGGAGTGAAGAGCGTAAACCAGCTCTGCATGATGCTGTCCAGGGCATAAACACCTGCAAGGAACACAGACAAGCCCTATTACTGACAAGGAGGCTGCCTAGAGGTCTTGCCTTATTTCCACTTTCTCAATGCTTATGTTGTTAACCATCACAGGATATGAGCTAGGCCAGAAAATCCTGAAAGGTAATGTGCTTGGGAGCAACCCTTTAAAATAAGGTTATTATAGACTGCTATTCAGTGAAATGCCTGAAAGGAACAAGAACTTCCTGTAATAAAGAACTAATCCTCTCAGTAGCTGGTATTTGCACTGTGCTGCTTGCTATTTCAGACAATGGTTTTTTGCTAATGAGTTCTAGTTCACTGGGGCCTCCTGTCAGTTACCCACCACAGCATTTGAGCGTGAAGAACTACAAACCTCAGCAAAATGGGGAGTTTTTATGTGGTGTCTGTGTTTGTGTATAAGTTTAAAGTGCACAAGATATAAAATGATTAAGACACACAGGGAAGCAGGAAAATGCAACACATAATCAAAAGAAAAAAGTCAACAGAAGCAGACCTACAGATGACTCAGATGTTGGAAATGGATGATAAGGTCTTTAAAGTAACCATTTTAAGTACACAGACCCAACACACCTCAGATGGCGGAAAACCCTGAACTGCAGAGAGCTATCAGGCATACATCCCCATGCAGAGTAGGTGAGTTGTATGGCAGTTCATCTTGGTATTGTATTGCTTCAATAAAACATCATTTGAATAAGCTAAGCATAATTTTTATATTGAGACAAATTTATCTTTTCCCAAAATAGTAAACCACTGCAGATTAATGATATAAGAATGATTTTACAGTATTTTTTGTGTCAGTATCTAAATACTGAGGTGGCAGTGTCTTCTTAGCAAAAGGTGTGTATCCTTTCCTGATGCAAACAAGTAAAAGAGAAAGACATTTTAACCAACATTTATTTTAAACAGCCACCATTTTGCTTGTGCTACAGTTCCTGCTGGGAATTGTTTGCTTTAGTACTGATTTACTACTGCAGAGGCCAATAGTTGGCTCAAGGGTCACAAATAACAGCTTATGGCAGTCGGGCGGTCTCCCCATGGCCAGCTACAATTTCTCACATGTTTGAAAGCTCACCTAAACCACACCTGGTGGTCATTTCTCTGCTGGATATCATCACATATGCCCTCAGATGATGATGAAACATTATAGTATTTCCATTCAAATGGACTGAGCCACTAACCCACAGTCTCAAGTTAGTTTCAAAGTGGGGCTCCAACCCTCCAAGGGTTCACAGTAGAACCCCTTAATATAAAACTGTAAAACGATTATCACAAAAAGTCACTAAAAACACCTGCATAATGACAGAGCTGGGTAAAAAGTACTCACTGACTGACTGCATTTTGATAAGGTTTGGAGTCCCACATATCTGGTAGTTGGGAAGTGTGTATGACTGAAAGCTGGAAGGAAGGGAGCCCTTCCTTGTAGGTTGCTGGAAAAGGCAAGAGTCATGGAGAAGTCAGAGCGTAAGAGTGAAACGTTCTCATATCTGTAAATGAGGAGGTAAATCTGGCAGGAGGCCACTGGGAAAGCTCATTCTCCAGAATTTACCTACCCACTTCAGTAGCACATGTTACCAGCCACCTCACCATCTCCCGCCGTCGCCAATTTAAGGTTGACAGTGTCATTCGCATAACCTATAAAGAAAGGATAACACAATGTTTTGGAAGAGTATCCCAAAACAGTGGAAATATAAAACAAGTCATCCCATGGTATAAACTATGAGGCATGCTCCCTATAAGCAGGAAGATGGAGAGCCACATTTAGAGCAAAGCTCTGCATATGAATTAGGATTTGTCCATGGTTCCCCTAGCTGGCCTTGCCCCAGCCTGAGAAGCAGGAGGTCCACATTCTACACCTGACAGGCCAACTGACCAGATGTAGCATCCTGGGCAAGTCACTCAATTAATTACTTTTCTCATCTGCAAATCAGAGGCCTGGACTGGAGCATCAGACACAGTCCATGCCCTCTTCTCCTCCCCAGCTCTGACATTCTATGGTTCCGGATTTCTGAGGCTCTTCTGAAATAATTCTGACCAGGAACCCTCAGATGGCAAAGAGGTATTTTAAAATAATTGTTTTCGTTATTCCTTCAATCTCTGGTTGCTCTTTTCTGACAATAACAAGGATAACCCCAGGTCTATGGAAAATAATCATCTTTGACATCATTAGTGACTTGATTTTGTTTTACTTTCTAATAAGAGATAAATTTATCCATTCAAGATAAAATTACCCATTTCTTCCTGCTCCCCACATTCTTTAAGATTCAGAAACTCTAGGACTGTAACTCCTAAAGCTTAGAAAAGGCCCTATGGGATTCTTTCCTGGGTCCTGGAAACAATGAGGCAGGGAGTATGCTCTCAGCAATCTGCCATTTATCCAAAAAATCTGCCAGAATTCCAAATAACCAGAAAACCTGTTAATGATTTTTTTTTGCATCACACCTTTAAAGGCAAATAACAAAAATAAGCCAAATAACCAATATTTTTTAAAAAAGAAACTTCTAAAATATCATTGTATATACCCTCTGCTTGTACAGTATTATATGCAGTAAGTGCATTTTCCTGTAACCTAATTCTCTAAATTTTTTTTTTTTTTTTTAGGTAAGGCAATGCTTGGTAGACCTCACAGATTTCAAGGACCTTGTCAGTTCGCAATCCTTTATTTTTTATGCCTACAGCACCTGGTCTTCCTAGGTGGTCTCCCATCCAAGTACTAACCAGGTCCGACCCTACTTATCTTCCGAGATCAGACGGGATCGGGCTTGTTCAGGGTAGCATGGTCGCAGACTCTTTAAACTTAATCTCTGTTAAGGAGAATCCATAACTAGAAAACCAGATTAATCATCTAATCATGGCATTCTATTCCTCATACTTTAGGTAATTAGAGGATAACAATTTCTTTCACTGTTTTTATGGGTGTAAGGGTAGAGAAACAAATGTAAATAGAGATTCCCCAAGAAAAGCAGAAATATAAACTTTTCAGTTCCTGGTTTATACTACAGTAATCCTTTCAGAAACTATAAGAAAGCAAACATCTATCTGTATAACTAATTCAAAATGTCCTTGATAATATGTCTAAGCAGGCCTGCTGAAAGCTGAAACTGGACCCTGGCCCAATTACTGCTCTTATCCTAATTTTCTCAGGGTTATAAAAAGGAGCTAGAACCGCCCACCTATAATGAAAATGCAAACATCAATAAAAATTCATACTTCCTCTAAACATTTAACCATAACAACTGAATCTTTATTATACATGATAGCTTTATTTAAGTCTCTTACAAGCAATAATTCTTCTCCATTCATTAAAGAAGAAACAGTGACATTAAGGCTATAATTCAGAAAACGATTTTTTTTATTGGAAGACAGAAACAGGGGATCTAAATGTACAGTCCCTGAATGTAGGCAGCAGTCTGGTGCAGCTGGGACTGACCACAGCTCTGAAGCACAGTGCTTTCCTGAAAGTCTAATAGGCTTGTGCAGCAAAGAATCATTTACTGGCACTAAACAATCCAAAGAAACAAAAAAACCCCCCCTAAAATGGTGTCTTTATTTAGCAGTCTTTGGTACCCCACAAAAGAACACCAGTCACGTACCTGCAGACCCAGCTCCAGAGACACTTTCAAAAGAGTGATGTCTGGCAAACTGTCCATGAGAGTTGCTATTTTAAATGCATCCTGGGCAAGCTTGAAGATGTGGGATGAGGAGTGAATGTTTTTCTGGATGGATTCTAATACTGTTTCCAGCCTCCGAACATCGCCTGCCACAAACAAGAGAACCCCAAACCAAATCAAAGCAAAGCAAAAACAAATCATGTGCATGCGCAAACTTGCACACGCGTGTACACACAAGTTAAAAAGGAAACAAAACATAAAACACAAGTAAATTTACCCGAAATGTTTACAGAGGGCACAGATATATTACAATTAAGTGTTCCAGAGTTATTGCAATGTCTATGAATCTTGGCTTCACAATAAAGAAACACCAAGAACATCCTCAATGACTAAAAGAACATGTGACCCAGAACCAACATGAGATAGCAAATAGCTCTCCTAGTTTCTGTTTATATATTTTTTAATGAATATTTCAGGGAGAAAAGAGAAATGTAACCTAACTTTTTAATCTGCTTCTGAATCTCAACATGGCAGGGTAACTAAATCTGAACTCTGCCCGCAGGAAGTTTAGTCATGCAGTTAAATGAGGAAAATGCCAGGCTCAAATGAGTAACAAGTTTTGCTTCCCTCATAAGTTAACATCTAAAGAAAAGTCTCCCCTACAACTTAATGTTAGTATCACTAGTGAGAATTTGAACGCAAACATGAATAACCCTTAAAAAAAAAAGCCAAATTAACAAAATAATCATGAAGTCTCAGAACAATCCAGTACCTTTGGCTGCAGTTAGCATGGTGGATGCCAGCTCACACTGCTGGGATTCTATGTGGCTTAGAGTGAACCAACGAGGGTATCGGTTGGGAACAACTGATGCAATGTGGTGTGGGCGGGTGAGGTCTCCCGTTGGAGCAGTAGATTCCAATACTAGTAACCTATAAGGAGAAGACAAGGCAAGTGGCTCCTAGTTATTACTTGTCCATCACCTTGGCCACGGGGACTGACCAGAAGCCAGAGGAGTGGGCAGATGATAGGAGAAACTGTTCAGGTCCTCAGTGCAGGAAGAGCTGGTACAGCTATACTCTGCTGTCTGGATGCCAAAGTCAGCTTGTTAATTGCTCATTACTCAAACCTAAAAGATTTCCTTTTTTTTAACATCATTCAGAAAATTGCCATGTTCAAAGAAATTAAGATATGTAAGAATAAAGAAGTCTGAAACACAGTCTTGATATTTACCTACTTAAAAATTTTTTAATCTTATCACTCTTTAAACAATAAGAATCAATGAAAACCCGATAGTGAAAAGAATATTAAGGCAGATTACAACAGTGAATACCTGATATACATGAGCTTAACTTATTAAAACATAAAAATAAAGGGGGAAGTAAAACAAAAATGATTTTCTTTTCATCATTCATACTTTCTAAAGAATAAGTTCCTTATTACTTCAGGAATTTGTAGTTAGAATATGTTCTACCAATCATATCAGAGATGATGAATGCAAATGATCCAAGTATTTGTCCCTTGACAGTCTTGCATAAATTCAGTGTGATTTCTCATTTCAATCAATCTTTGAATAAGAATACGCTGACAAATAAAGGACAATTATTAAAAACAAAGAATATATTTAGTGATCTCTTCCAAATTATAAGTATCAAAGAGATTAGTAGAGTAGCTATAACTGCAACAATTCCTTTACAATCATCGAAACACTGACCTTCATTCAAGTATACCAGTGTTAGAAACTATGGAATAAGTGCTGGGGACCAAAAGGAGTTAGCAGGATCAGGGTGTGAAGCTGGCTTTGGGGCCCCACCCTAGAGCAGTTTTTGCTCTAATAAGCAAAATGTCTCATTCTCCTCCTTTTATCTAGGGGCAAAGAGATGTTAACATTAGAGTGTAGCAATGCAGGTAACTGAGTAATAAGAATTTTGGTGGAGTTGCTATTTACCTTTAAAAAAACAAAACAAAACAAAACCCCGTACTCAAAGGCAGATCTTTTCAGAGTTGCTATAGAGGAGACTAGTCAATAACCCTGGAAAGATGAGAAAATGAGTGCTAAAAACACCCTTCCTCAGCAACCGCACCCCTACTTCCAGAAGGGCTAAGCGGCAAGTAAGCCACGTCTCTTTTCCTTCCCGTTCTCCTGGCTGCCCTGAGACGCTCTACTACGTCACACTACCCCTCTTCCACGACAGTCCTTTAGCTGAAGGAGTAACAACAGGTAGAAAAGAGGAGGTAGAAAAGCAATTTTTCTGTACCCTGCTAGTAACCAAATGAACAAACTATCTGGGATGCAACCAAGGGCAAACAAGCCTTTCCACCTGACCGATAACTTCACATATAAACCAGAACCACAGAGAAACCTTATTCTATTTTATTCTTAAACTTTCAGTGAGCATAGCAATAGCACCTGGTGGCATCATAACATTAGCATCCTTCCCTTTACACAGGAACAGAATTCTTAGAATTTGAATAAGTATAGAGCTGATCATCTGTCTTCATCTGACAACTTCCATTTCAGCTTCCAAAGAAGAAAATAGGAACTTACTTATAAAATTTTGCTTTAAATACAAACCAACTGGTATGAAATAATTTAGTGGCAGACTTTTGCTTATGTTAGTTTAAATTTATATTTTGGTATTTTAAAAATAGATGAGAGAACTTCATAAGGTTTCTCTGATATGGTTAAGGAGAGATTTCAAGTTGCCAAGGAAAGTATGTCAAAATAAAGAATGTCAGCCTCTAAACACACTAACACACAGGTATCCCGCTGTACTCCCCTCCCCCAACTCACTGCATAAAAAAGAGGCCTATCTAAGAGACACAAACTACACACACAGAGGAAAAGATTTATTTCTGAGTCCATTACACTGGCTGCAAACTTAAGAATCTTTGATGAAAAGCTTCTATGGGATCAAATTATTTTCCAGCATACCTCAAGCTCTTAGGTGTGCTTATTATTTGTCTTTAGGTGACTATATCACAATCTAATCTACACTTTACCATAGGAGTGTTTAAATTTTTTAAAAAGCTCATGTTCTAAGAAAGGTGGCTATTCCTTTCAGGCCCTTAAAATTTAACAAGCTACATATAACACAGAAAAATATAATCTTGAATTCATTAAAAAATAATCACCTAGAACAAATTTGTGATGAAAATAATCATTTGGTGAATTGACTGTAAGAAGGAAAGTGAAAACAGAAAGGTCAGTGGCAGAGAACAACACATTCTAATTGTTAGAACTGAAAAGGAAGGACTAAAGAGGAGATGGAAGCAGTCAGAGTTGGGGTGAGCAGATCCTGGAAGATCTCTAACAGTGATGCCTTCAACACTAGATATAGGTCCCATCTGCCCTCCTCCTCCAGTGGAGCACAAAGGTATATCTGTGCTGTCCCACGTTATTGGTGAAATGTGAAATTACAGCAGGTGTGAAAGGTTCCCTCAATTATTATATGCAGTCAAGTATACTATTTACCAGTTTCAAACATCTAATTTTTTTACAACAATTAATTTAGGAAGGTTTTAACTGTTGCTGCCATGTGGTTAACCTAAAATTGTTCTGTATTTCCGAACTCTAGCTTCAAGGAAAACTAGGAAAAAGCCACCATAAGCATGAATATGACAGCAGTCAAGGATATGATTCCTCATTTACTTTAAAACAGAAGCCAAACAAGCCAGTGAACAAACCACCACCATGACAGTCCAAGGCATATAAATAAATAGGTTCTTTAGATTTTCTACTGCCTACAAGAAACATGAATGAATGAGAAATCAGTTAACAGCCATTTCTCCCAGTGGGGAATCTGGATTGCGTCTGCCCGGCTGGGCTGTGAATACGTACCGCATTGCTCTCAGTGCAATTTTGTATGCCAATTCAGCATCATGAGGTAGGAGAGAGGTGAAGAGATACTTGGCAAATGTGTGCATTGGAACGCTCTCCCGATGGATTATTTCGCCTAAACCACTATATGGTCCGGCTGTGGGAAGAGAGCATACACATTTTACATTCCTAAAAAAGGAACTAAGACTTCTTGTAAAGTATATCTTAAAATTGTTATGTAAACTTATAACATATACAAGCTAATCTAGTTAAGAATGTAATCTAAGTGATATGGTAGAAAGGAATACAAATTCTTAGTTGAAAATGATTCTACAGGGTATAGTATGCAATACTGCATTTACTTCAGGAACAATCTCCTAACTGTACCATAGCTAAAATGAGAATCACACTAAGGGGCAGGGCCTTTTCACACTATAACTGCTTCAGAGAAAAGCATAAAACTTCACTGAATTCAAGAAGCATCCTCTCTCAATGTGTATATCTGAGCATCCAGATTTTCAAATGCACAGATGACTCTGTAGCTTAACTTTGGAACCTGCTCCTGGACCCAATCAGTCTTAGGGAAACAGACAAGTCAGGTTTCCAGAAAACAAGAGCTCTGCCTCAGGGGATTGAGTCGGGAAGGATCATGAATCACAAATCCCTATATAAGGACTTTAAACATTGTTGCTTCTAATAAGTAGAAATAAATATTAATTCTCAGAAAGTGCTAAATAATAAAAGAGTAGTTACCCATTTGATACTCACCGTAGGCAAAAGAAAAAAAAATAGAAAATCTACCACATTTGGGGCTCCAAAAGACCAATTTTAAAAGCAAAATTACATTTAAGCTGTCAAAATTCATTTCTTAGTAAGTTTTGACAGGCACGGTGGCAGAGCTGACTTCCCCTGTGTGCTTTCTGAATGCTGCTCTAAGAAGGGCGATACAGAATTTAAATAAATTTTGAAAGGAAACCACAGTGGTTAGTTCAACTACTTTCCACTTAGGTACTTTGAGGTTTAGTTACTGTAAAGTGTTTAATAAATTAGTTTCCATGTCACCTCTGAGTAACATCTCCTTCATGATTTCTAGAATTATGAACCATGACACTACTGCTCAAAGCACATAAGGCATTTGTTTTCCATGAGAAAAATCAGCCTGGTTAAGAGTTTAGAATGTAAGAAATGCAGTGCAGAAGATATGATGAGAGGAGTTGCTGAACTGAGCATGGGGTAGAACATTATACATTATAGATCAATTTAACAGAGGTAATTTTAAATTTGTTTTATTTTTTGATTAGTATTTTTGAATTGTTCATTATTTAAGTGCTTTGAAAATGATACAGTAAATCATTTTTTTTACCTAGGCAAACTTAAATCCATCCTAGATTTCTAATTTTACCAAATATATTAATCTTTTTTCCTTGTCTTTAAGATATTTTAAAATGTTTTAGTGATCTGACATTCTTTGAAAATTGATATAGTAGTATAGTTTCACCTTTAGTTCATATGACAAGGCCAAATTATTTAGGTTATTATTATGGACTAAATGTTCGCATCTCCCACCCCCACTTATTAGGCTGAAGCCCCAACTTCCAATGTAACTGTATTTAAAGACAGGGCCTTTTATGGAGGTAATGAAAGTTAAATGAGGCCATAGGGGAGGGCCCTGATCCAATAGAATTAGTGTTCTTATAAGAAGAGACATCAGAGAGCTAGTTACTACAACATTCTCTCTCTAAAAAAGGCAGCCATCTACAAGCCAGGAAGAGGGCCCTCACCAGAAACTGAATCAGTTAGCACCCTAACCTTGGACTTTCCACCCGCCAGAACTGTGAGAAGTAAATTTCTACTGTTTAAGCCACCCAGTCTGTGGTATTTTGCTATGGCAGCATCAATAGACTAAGATACTATTTTACTTAAGGACTAATTATAGAAAATGTGTAGGTTATCTTCTTCATTTCTCCTCCATTTTATTCCACTGTTTCCTTTAAACGATCAAACTACCCTTTTTTACTATGCAGGGAAAAAGCCAGGATATATAATCAACATTTTGTTATGACACCTCCCAATATGCAAAACATTCAGTCACGTATCACATAATTATTTGTGAATTAATAATCAATATAATTCCTGAACTCTAGTATACTGAATAATAAAAGACTGAAATTTGGTACTAAGTTCCCCAGAAGTACTTTTCCAACATGCCAATTGATTCAGTATGCTAATAGTGCAGGCAGAAGTGATTAACACTCAGCAACGATACAGGGTTACTGCTTCTTCTTCTTCAGGTACCGGAGTCTAATTAATTTGCCCCTGAAATGCACAGAGTGCAAAAGCATGAAGAACTTGGTATCCCAGTGCAGTCAACTTAATAAAGGAGTGCTTATCTTCTGGAGTTTACAGAAATGGTCCCTTGGCTTTTCCCTTGGACTGCTTCCCGTCCTGTACTGCCCACTCTTCGCAAGCTTAGCGGGGTCAGGAAGGAGCGAAGGCTGGGATGAGTCAACAACACTCTTCATCAGCACGGATCTCATAAAAATGTTTAATGGGGGAGGTATGGACTAATCAAAAACTAGGACAAAGTTAAAAAATATTCATGAATAATGAACATGAAGATATTTAAAAAGGAAAATGATAAACATATCAGATGCATCAACTTGGAAAATCACACACCCTCTTCCCACCTTCAATATGATGGAAACCAAAAGTCAGTACTGACAGCTAGTGACAGCATAAAAAAAAAAAGTTGTGGCTAATAATTCTTCTTATATCAAAAGGAATTATGAGGAGAACTAAAAGAAAACAGTAATGAAAGAATCGAGATCACCTAAAATGTGCCAAGATGGATTTTTATGTTTAGAAGGAAAAAAAACCACTTCAATAGAGTGCTTAAAAATAGTAATACTAGAAATTTTTATCAAAATTAGTTACATTATAAAGAACATTTTTCCTTTAAAATGCATTTCTAAGACACATAAATGTATAATGTATTTGGTGAAAATATTTTCAAGTAAGTCAATAGCTTTGCAAAGATAAAAAAAAGTTCTGAAATGCTATTTCCCCTAAGTCTCTTGTTCACATATCACAGTTCTGAATATTAGATGAAGATATCACACTTCATGAACTTATCAATCACAGAGAATCACACAATAATAACATACATGTACTTGAGCGATAGAAGCAATTTTATCAATTAGACATCATCTAAATTTAAGCAAAAGATTAGGCTACCATACTAATTGTACTTATTCTTTTCAAGAAAAAAAAATTTTAAATAATGCCAGCCAAAATTTGTTAGGCCCTTTAGCTCTTGACTTTATTAAAAAAAATAAAATTACAATGTTACCTAAGAGAGTCTATGAAACTTTAACTAATGAATTCTCTGAAATAACTAATCAACGCAGTGGAAATTCACTCCTGCAGCCTTCAAACCTTTGGTAGCATGTACAAATGACATATTCAAAACCTAGACATCATGTAACAGCCAATAATTCAGAGGAATGCCAACCAATTTTCATTTTATTATTTAATTGATCAAGCAAAGAGGAACAAGGCTATCAGCAACAGCTCACTAAATATCAAATCTGTATTTATCTCAGGAACAACATGGCCAAAATACAGTTCTTTTCAGAACCTGTAGCTAATGGGGCTATCCTACGTGGTCACCTAAATCAAATGACACAAACCTAAACATCTGTACTTTTTTATTAAGTGATACTATTTTTGGATAGTAAATACACCTATCACCATAACTACCATATTAAATGCATTTAGTAGTGCCTTAATACAATTGGCTAACAAGTGGGAAACTTCTTTATTAAACTACCTTCTAATAGGAAGACTGCTTGCTTGCGAAAAATTTTCACCAGTGTGTCATCCAATTCAATTTCCTGAAGCTTGGAAATGAGCTGCTCTTCATTCCGGCAAACTTTCTCTTGTGTGTACAGCCCATCAGGCATGATACGCTGCTGTCCCAGCCCTATCAGGGCTACTTCCACAGCTAGCGTTAAATAGGATTCCCCTTCCTCTAAGAATTTGTGTGCAGGTAGATGCTGGTATTCCGGAGACTTGCACTGTCCCATATTCTCTGTAAAATGCAGAAAAATCAGAGTTCAGAAACTACTTTTGTAGGTACAAAAGTTTATTTTACCCAAGACTAATAAATATGAATTACTGACTTAATTCCAAGAGGCCAGAAAACATATTTCTTAGGTTAAAAGGCACAGTTTCCTAATATCTTTTAAAAAATGACCACAAATGACTAAATGTGTATTTTGTGGAACAGAATATTACAAATATTTTTCTCCCATTGAAAATCAATCCCAAAAGAAAACTATATATCTAAAAAGTGATACTAAGAATACTTAAGAGTGAAAAAGAATTTTAATTAAACAATTATAAAATTACATGATGACTGCCAACAGTTAATCAATTTTTAAAAGCCTGGCATTAAAAGTTTCCATACTTTTATCATAGTGTTAAAATTTGTAATGAAGACAACAGAGAACACAAAACATGTAACCCAATTTCAAGGTCCTTTTTGTCATCAAGGAGTCATCAGTTATCACAAGAGTAATGACTCTGAGCATTCTCTTATCTCTGTCAAGGTGTTTCTATTAGAAAATTTGACAAACTGCAACCATCAAACTCGCAAAGAAAGCGCAAGTCACACCTTTCACCCCTGACAGAGTTTTGGGTCACCCATAATTAATGAAGGCAATCACCACAAGAGAAAATATGGAGGAGCAAGATAATTAACCCTCTGAGCACACTCAGCCATGGGAGCAACAAAGGAACAATCCTTCCATCCCACATGATGCACATCCTTATTTTCTATCTTGATGCTGGAAAACAGTCATGAATGTAGATAAATTCTTAGATGCAGAATCACTGACTAGAAGGGAACAAATAATCTTAAGATTCTTTACACATGCTGTCAACTGCTGATTCTAAGACTGCCTAGTTTGTGAAAGCCTACTGAAAGTGTCAGCGTGCCCATGTCCTTGCTTTCTTGCTAACTGTAGGTACTGTTAACTACATGGTGTCATTAAACAAATTGTAAAGAAAAATAATGGCCAATGCCATTCAGGGTTTAAGAAAAAAGGGCATCTGAGACAAATGTCAACGATTTTACCTGTAAAATCTGAGAACCCAGGGAAGCTTTCATCATCCATGTGGCAGGCTTCCATAAGGCTGCTGAAAAGAGTGCCCACAGGGTCAAGTGGGTGTCCGACCCAGCCCTCCAAATTGGTTATCGAGGTTATGCTTTTATGGGGTAGCTCTGTATAAGAAAGAGGAATGGGGAGAGAGATGTAAAGGGAAGAGAGGCTTAACCATTTAATAACAGCATTCTGACAAAATTAATACTGAATTTAATTAAAAACAAAGGTCTACATAATCCTCAACTTGTGAACTACTTTGAGTTCTAAATGTTCACCCGTAAAATCAGTATAAATGGTACTAGCTTCCCAGGAAAACTCCCAAACATCTATTTAATTCATGTGTCCAGGGTACCAAGTTAATATTACTTTTCACACTATTAAATTATGTTGAATAAGGAAAAACAAATTCCAAATTTTCACCTGAGAAGCTCAACTTCCTAGGAGTGACATTAGATAGGACTAAAAAGGCCCCCTGGAGTTACCACTGGTAAACTTTACAACTCTAATATGAAGATACTCTCAGCGTCAGTGCTCACTAGATCATCTAAATTGGAGACTAGAGGGCAGCTGTAGCCTAGGTCAGACTTTGACTCCCCTATATTATTAAATTACTCCCCAATATCCTTATGAAAGTCTTCCTTATCATGGATAAGCCATTTAAGAGAGGACCTTGGCCATACAGAGGAACTACAGCAGAAGATAACATATAATTTAGATGAAACACATCCTTTTCATTTTCTTCAGAATGTTAGCATTTTCAAGTTCTTAAGTTAAACTACAGAGTGCTGAAAAGGGCTGCAAATATTTTAAGATCTATTCTGCTGTAAATAATGCGATATTTTACATCTAAGTGTTTATTAAAGTAATAACAGCTCCTTATTAAAGGAAAATAAAACCTATATATAATATAAAATATACAGAAAAAAAATTCGCTTGTAGATAGCTAAAGAGCCATTCCATGAATCCAACACTCCCTTAGATGTCTTCTGATTTTGGACTGTCAACTATCAGTACATAGAAATGAGGCATGGCCCGGTACAATGTATTAAAATTTGTAAAAACTGGGTCCTACATTCCTTGGAAAGAGCTTTCTCTATGGTTTCTGTCACTGGCTTTCATATCTATAACAGTACGAAAAAATGAAAAAAAAAAAGAAACTCAAGCATTAGTCTTGGGAACAACCAAATATGAATGTTTGATGGGAAAAAAATACATATTTATCCATAGATATATGGTGAGGGTAAGTGTTGTGCTTATACAAATAAATCTATTGTCAAGGCATGGAAACAGGAAAAATTTTACAAAGTATTTCCTCTGTATCCTCTTTCATTTCACACAAAAATTAGTAAAACACACAAACACACAGAAATGGGAGAAATAAAAACCAGAATACAGTTTTTTTTTCAGAATTGAGAAGTTGAGTTAAGTGAAATAAGTCAGACACAGAAAGACAAATAAATACCCTACAATCTCACTTACATGTGGAATCTAAAAAAATTAAACTCCTAGATACAGAGAAAAGACTGGTAGTTGCCAGAAATGGGAGGTGGTTTAAACAGGTTAAGGTGGTCAAAAGATACAAAATTCTAATTATAAAATAAGTCATACAATGTTTTGGATATAATGGTGACTACTGTTAATAACACTGTAGCGCATATCTGAAAGGTGTGATAAGTGAACAGATCCTAAAAGTTTCTCATCACAAGAAAATTTTTTTAACTATGTGTGACAGATGTTAACTAGACTTACTGTGGTGATCATTTTGAAATATAGAAATATTAAATCATTATATCACACACTTGAAACTAATATATGTGAATTATATCTCAGTTTTAAAAAAAGAAGCTGACATATGCCACATAGTATTAAAAATGTACAAGATATTTCATTTACTAATCTTGGCTGCCTAACAAATAGCTGTTATGGCAATTTAGAATTGTAACAGCTATAAAAAACATATTCTTTAAATATGGATGAACAAAAAAATAGAGAAAGGTAAGGTATAGATCTGTAATCCTAGTAATACTTAAGAATAATCTGAAACAAAAGTTCTCATTGCTCCCAGGATAAAAAGGAAATGTGTGTAAGAGTGGCCTCAAAGATCATCAGAAGAGCCTAATTAAACATGTATTCTAACATACCTACAAGAACTAACATTTTACACTTCTCATTTCTTAGATATTGTAACATTTTTACTAAACTCATTTTAAAAATGCTTCTTGGTAAAGATTGTGATATGATTTTTAAAGATCAAATAATCATCATCATGAATTAGCTCTCTTTTTGTAGTATAAAAAGTGCTTCATTCTCTCTTAGCTTGAATATTATTATCTTTTATACTTTCCAGGAGTAAATACCTCTGGCCATATATTGTGGTGTGTTTAGAACAAGGAAAATTTGAGAAAATACATCTGGTAACTAGTGATGACATGAAGAACATGAAGAATTGGACAAAGTCATGATTATCAGGAATATTACATACCAATCCCATCTGAGCTCCTTCTTTCTTTAGTTCAAATTTTACCTTTGGAACTTACTTTCATCATATAAATGATGATGTTAGTTAATATTTTATTAGTACCTCCAATACAGAGGATATTAAAAGTTACAAAAAAACCACTCAATTCAACCTCCAGCCTATTTCAACAACTTTTGATCATTTTTAGCTGTATTCTAGGTGGTGTGCATATAATCACCCAAGGATTAGGAACGAAAATGTAGTAAGAACAAAAAGCCAAAAACAAACAAACGAATAAGCAAAACCCCCAAACCAAAAAACCAAAAAACCACAGCAACTAAAACTCTTTGGAATAGAGAGTAAAAACAATCCTACCAAATAAATACAGATCATAGTTATGAAGGAGCAAGAGTGTATGGATTACTCAGAAAAGAAATACATATATATTTTTTTCTGATCAGAGCCTTAGGTGTATAACATAACCTTCTGCAATTACTATCACTCAGTAATGCTAATTTAAAATTTAAAAGATTAACTGAGATAAAGAAGTTAAATGTGTACTGTTAGTTGACAGTTCATCAAATGTTATTTACAGAATGTGAAAAATCCAAGTTCTGTTCTGGTCACCTTAAATAAATATAATGTCCTTACGCACAAATTATTAAAACCAAAAAATTTTAGAGTGTTTACACAATATGCCAGGCCCTACTTTAAATGCTTTAAAAGAATTGAGTTTAATTATCTCAACAACTCCGAAAGGTCCTCAACTGAGTCCCATTCGACAGATGAGGAATCTAAATCAGAGAGATGTCAAGTCATTGACGAAGGTCAGACACAGGCAGTCTATTCCCCGGAGCCATTGCTGTTAAGAATTATGATGCACTTTTACAAAATATTTGGCTAACTTGCATTTTAGATAATTTAGACATATTAAATAATTACTTAAACAATAAATTCTCCCTCTTAAAAAATTAAACAAAGAAACTAAACTTAAGAAACTTATAAAAACAACAAAAAAACTCCACCTTATTTCTTACAAAATTCAACCACAAAAAAAAATGCCTAAAATTTCTTGCAGATTAGCTACTGAATATTTCAAATAAGTGTTGAGTATAGCCAGGCTCCATCACTCTAAATTTAAAAGCCATCTCTCCCAGAAGAACACAAAACCTAGTGATGTCATCACCAAGAATCCCATTCCAATGAAAACAAACTCCTTCACATTCACCTTTTTTTTGAGTTCGGAACATTTCCAACTGTTTCTGTTGCTGTCGTCTTAACGTGTTAACAATAGCTATTGCTAGTCTCAGTGCTTCTCTGGGGTACCCATGAGAACGTAATGCATCCACTCTTGCACAGGCTGTAGGAACATGTTCTGAAACAGGAAGTTAAGGGGAGAGAGTTACCAGTGTTGATTCTATCTACAGAACAGGACTAAATAGTAAGATGTTTCCCCCTAAAATACTATTAAAAAAATACAAAAATCATTTCTGAACTTGGATTTGAATGAAAAACTCAGCTCCTATTGCCAAGCATTCATCCATCTCCCATTGAATCCCTCAGCTCTCCTCCTCCCACTCCAATAATGCTATAGAAACAAAACAAAGAAGTCAGTCATGAAAATGTCTTTCCGGTTTGGCCACTTACCATGCCAGAGGGGCCACCCCCGGGAGTCAAAAAGGGAGTTTTCAGTGTCGTCATGGTAACAGTAGTTGGTGTATAGGTCACTGCTGATAATGTGCTGCAAGTGGCT
Source organism: Macroglossus sobrinus (assembly GCA_004027375.1). Classification (NCBI taxonomy): domain Eukaryota; kingdom Metazoa; phylum Chordata; class Mammalia; order Chiroptera; family Pteropodidae; genus Macroglossus; species Macroglossus sobrinus. Next base: position 70,140 of record PVKZ01003131.1, read on the forward strand.
ATCTTGCCAGTGGAGATCGCATGCCTCGATGGCTCGGGTGAACACTGTCCGATGTGGCCTGTTCGATGAATCTGTTTTTTCCACAATTCAAAAAGCCATGTCAGCCATTATTCACATGTAAATATAGCAATCATACCACTCTGTGGCCAGATGTTCATGAGCACACCCACACACATTGTCCTGCACCCCCTAAGCAGAAAGATGAAGGGTGAATACTCTCATGTCCTAAGTACTAGGAGGCAATTCAGCCCAAAGAGCCACCATTCACTCACTTGTTTTATAACCAAACACATACACTCTGCAGCCATCAAAGCTAAGGTTAAAGGCATCCTGCAAAAAAAATTGTCAAGTCTAGTTTCCATGCCAAATACACTCAAAGGAGGCACTCGGCACAAAAAAGAATCACATGAAAACTCACTGCTCCCCACTTCTGAGGTGCTGTGGTGGGCTGCCCTGATGGGATCAACAGCTCTCACAAACACTATGCAAGAGATGCGACACCAGCCATGGAACCTTTCAGGAAGATGCAATCAGCCTTTAAAGATATGCATAAGGGTTGTGCTTTTGGTTGTATTTTTTAACTATATTGTGCGGTTTTGCACAATTAAACTATTATGCTTCTTGGGATATAATGATTAAATGCCACTTTATATCCCAAAGGGCATAAATGCATATATTTAACATTTCACAAAGCCACACAACATAGCTACAAAACAAACCAGCGCACTTACCTTGCCCCTACAGGCTGCCTCCTGACTCCTGTGCAGGTTCCATGACTGGTGTGATGTCCCCAGCATAGTGTATGCCAGAGCATCACAAAAGAGCAGAAGCATACACTCCGAAGAGGGTTCAAGTTTCAGGACCTGACGAAGAAAAGAAATGTTTGGGGAATAAAGGATATTCTCACCCCAACTCCAGGGATTATTCAGTTCCTCTGGATCACATGATTCAGATTCTCCCTGCATTCCCACCCCCTGGGTCCCCACTCTAGACTTACCTTCAGCTGTGGCACAAACCTTAATGAGCCTCAACTGAAAACTAGGGAAACAAACTCTTTTTATTTATGTATACTTTACTTAGCTCAAATACCACCCCTCACTGTTCTGAAGCTTAATTAAATGAGAAGAAATATCTGAAGCTTCCTTAGTTGATAAAGTATCATCTTCCTGTTAATGGAGTTTTGACTAAGCACAGACATAAAAGAAATCATAAAAACCAAAAACAACTGTATCGAGAAGAGTTCCGAGAACACATCTAGTTCAAGCCCTCTTTTATGCTGATGGAATTGAAAATAAAAAGTAAAGTGACTTGCCAAGGTCACAAAGCCAGGCAATGGCAATCAAGATCAAAACACAGATATCCTCATCCAAATTCAGCTATTTCTTTAACAGAGAAAGACATTACTTCAGCTTGGTCTCAGGTCGATTCTGTATTTGAATGGTGGACATATCGAAATGCATAAATGACATAATCTGAGAGGCATAAACACTGGTATATCTGTTTTGGCCCCTGCCCAGACTCCTTGCTAGCAGTAGACAAATGTACACCTTGCAAGGGGGAAGAGTGGGCCCTATGTTTAAAGGCTTTTTGAACCTATTTGTGCTTTTGGCTGAGCAGAATAAATATACTCCTATGCAATAAAACTTCTCATAGTCAATCAATCAAATATTACGAAGTCCAAATCTCACATATTTTTAAGTGGCTTTGTCATTTCATTTCATTTCTTTTATTTAGATTAAATCATAGAATTTAAAACTAAAAGGAGACTTTAAAAGAGTATCTGTTATGCATGTCTTAGAAAATGAGGAGTTCTACCTGTTGACTGTGTGCTGGCTGTGGTTTCAATAACAAAAGCAAGCTGTAGAATAGGATTCCACTTAAAAAATATAAAAACTTTAACTTTTCACATATTTGCACATGATTATATGAGTACAGAGAAAGGTACAGAACACACACCAGGCTTTCAACAGTCATTATCTCTAAGAGAACAATAAAACCAAGTGTAACAAAAAAAGCTAAATATTAATGAAATATTTAAATGAAAATGTAAGATATAAAGCTCTATAATAACATGGGAAACATAAAAATATTATTATTACATATACAATGACTAAAAAAATACAAACAAAAAGTGGGTTTGATTAGGTCTCAAAATTATGGTCAATTTTTATATTATATGTCTTAAAAAAATTTTTTTTCAATAAAATGGAAAAAAGAAACATTATTTTTTTTACATAATAAAGAGACTTGTAAAAAATTTAATAACATATATCAATATAATACAGGCTGATTAAAGAAAATTGGACAATTCAGAAAAGTAAAAGGGACAAATCAGTTCTTTTATTAAAAAATTAAAACAAACAACTGGCTATCATTCTGATATATTTAAAAATATATATATATATATATTCTTTCAAAGGATGTGGATTCTAATGTTATTGTTTTTGTTTACGAATTCTAACAAATAATCTCAGCAAAGACAGGGCCTGATTTGCCCTTCACATTCACTTTAATGTGCCAAAAAATGCAATTCTGCACATCGTCTATACCACATGCGCACTCCACCCAGCTGCAAGGGCGTGGCTGCTGGGCTCTGCTGGTCACAGCTGGCTCTCCCCTAGCAACCTGCTCAGCTCTCCAGTAGAAGCAGTGCAGGCTGAGCACCAGAGCCCCTCTGCAGGGATGGCTCTTCTGACAGTCCTTCTGGAGGATTTGGGTACTCTGCTAAAAGCAGGAGCCTGGTGCCTTTACACACAACAGCTATAAATATTGCCCTCGGAAACTACATCCTGACTTCACACCCCTAGGCTAAACCATAGATAAAATAAATTATTTCATCAGGAAGCTGGGTCACTTTCTAAAGCCTATGACATATTCCTGTTTAACCAAGGGGAACGTAACAAAGTGGCAAGTAAAACTGAAGTGTAAAATGTTAGGATGATGGTCCCAAAAAGCAGTTGGGCAGTAAAATACACAGTAACTTCCAAATATAAAGAATAAAAGATTAAAGACATTGCCTATGTTGATATAGGTATACTCCTTCCTAGCAATGGAAGACAGTAAATGTTGAATCACTAAACTTGAAAATTCTGAGCTCTGGAAAAGAATATGGGGGCATAAAGGGTACATTTATTTCCTATTAAGTTATTAAATAAAATTATCATGGGCAATAAAAGTATGACAGATTTCAAATACTGATTTCCCAAGCAAGCATCTCTAGATAAAGCAGAGCCAGATGATCATCTTTCCAAAGTCCTAAAATTTCTTTTTGAGTGGGCAAATCCCTATGGAGTAATACACATAATTTTCTTTGTAGAGACTGAAAACACTATGCTAACATCGCATTCACACACTGTCCAGCTCTTTCCAGGAGTACCAACTCCATACAGAGCCAGCACACAGAGAATGACAGTCTGGATTCTGGATCCTTCTGATGTCATTTAAGTCTCACCTTCCATCTATCTTAACCTCAAAATCTTTCAAGTTTTCTCACAAAGGGGCTGGGGTAGTAACAGCACAAAATCATACAAAAAGACTGACATACATTAGTGAATAAAATTTTTATTTGCAAGAGTTAACTATTTTAAAGATTTGGTTCTGAAAGAGAGGAGAAAATCCTATAGCAGCCAGAAGGAAAAATGAGACCAAAGAAAGATTTATTTTTTAAAAGATGAGAGAGACTTAGGCTAAATGAGTGGATCCAAAAGAGAAAAATAAGCTGAAAAACAAAAAACAAAAAAACATGATAAAAACAAGAAACAGAGGTTTTTAAGAGGACATGTGGAAATGTCTAGATACATTTCTTAGTTGTCCCAAAGACTAGAGAACATTATTAGCCTACAGAGGTGGGAACAAGTATGCCAGGCAAGCATGCACAATAAAGAATTTTCCTAGTCCAAATGCCAACAGCACTCCATGCCCTTCCAGACCATCATAAAATGTTTACTTGACATACTAAAAGTAAGAATTTTTAATTGATTAAATTACACAGTAGTCCAAATATGAACTGACCTGAGATAAAAACATACAGCTCCTCAAGTCTCTCAATATTTTGTTTTATAAAAAATGACCACTCTATTCCATGCTTTTGTAAATTAAAAAATTTTAAACTAAATAGTTAATAGGCCATTTTATAAAACATATAATTTTAAATAACACATACTATTACATATAAGTATTATATGCATCTGTATCCTGAGAATATAAAAAAGGACACAAAAGTCTCAGGTAAAAATGAAAACACACACACACACACACACACACACACACACACACACACACACAGTGAAAACATATTAAGCCCTTAAATTATAGTAAATTCGTAAGTGGGAAAAATTATTTTCCCACATATATTGTTAGTTACTATTATAAACATATATGCATAATTAGGTAGATACAAAGCAAAGAGAGTATTACTGTGGACTCACCTTGGTTGGCATTTGCACCCTGAGGCAGAGCATTGGTTAAATTGGGTAATTCACTACCATGATTTCCATCTTCCCATGGACAGACATCAACACTGTTCCACTTTTTCAGCTGTTTTAGCCAACTAGCCTTCTGCTCCAACTTGCAGTGGGGATTTAAAACTATACACATCCACAGAGCACCTAATTTAAAGGGAGAGAGGGAAGTAAATTTTAAAAAAATTATTAAAATGTTCAATTCTAATAGCTAATGATAAATTCTACACCATTTCAAAAGGGACCCAAGTCTATAATTTTTATAACTTTATAATTCTCTCCTTAATTAAGCCACAAATCTCATGCGTAGTTTAATGGAAAGAGGACAACAGAGTCCAAATTTGAACCAAAGATCTAAAGACTGTTACACATAAGATGAAAGGTACTTCAAATGCTTATTGTAATCACCGTCCTACTTGTGTGAGATTTTAGACAAAGAAGTCAATAAAGAATACAATCCTAAGGTCCAATAAGCCATTTTAATTTACAAACAGATTTTATATATGGATGCTGCAACAAACCATTCTAAATGGTCCTACTGCACAAAAATTAAATTTCCTTCTCAGATGACCTTTACACAAAACCATAAAAGTATATAACAAACATGAATAAACAACATCCCAGTTTCCTTATAGTTATTTATGTTTATTAATTAGCATGCATATTTATGGTATCAATAATTTTATTTCTTTAAAAATTTTTTTTAAACGCCTACAGCACCTAGTATTCCTAGGTGGTCTCCCATCCAAAGACTAACCAAGACTGACCCTGCTTAGCTTCCGAGATCAAATGCGATTGGACATGTTCAGGGTGGCATGGCTGTAGACTCAATAATCTTTTAAAAATAAAATTCACTTAAACGTACTTCTCTAAATGATTTAATCAGGAACTTATCTTTATACATAAATGAAATCATTTATGTCTTTATGTGAATGATCTTACTAAACATTAATTCAAAATTTCACTTGTTTCTCCAAGGAAAAGCCATAATAAATTTAGGGGGCATAACTCATAATTTGAATTAAGGTACTGATAAAATTTATTATTCCTTTCTACAGTCTTCAAAGAAGTAGCTAATTCAAGCAAATATTTTATAAGTTTTAAAAGTTCAAGTTTTATTTTACTAATATCAAAACAAGACAGATACTAGTACTTCAAAGCCATTCACAACACTTTTTCTCTGAAAAGGTTATGTATATGTTTGGGTCTGTGTGTATTTTAATCAGTTGTATTAGTAAAGTGAGTAATAAAGATAGGAACGATCACTGTTTATGTTTTGTCTGTCCAAATGAGATGCTTCACATTCTTCCACATTTAAAATTAGTAAGCTTCTTCAATTAGAAAATGAGATATTTTAAATATCAAACAACTTTTACCAACAGAAAATAAAAGTGACCACGACCTATCTAAACCACAGATATTTACCATTTACATTTCTATATATTTAAATGCCAAATGAAAACAAAATGTGATCAGTCAAGATAGAATATGCCCAATACAGCTTATCTTCTCCCCATGATTATAACCAAATCTTTGAGCAAAATACAAAAAGTAGCAATCTCAGGACTCTGAAAAGTAAAACAACAGCGGGCAGACTAAGGAAATAAAACTTGAAGAAGCAAGCCATATGGGGGTGATTTCCTGTTATTTTCCCCTCTTTTCCCTCCTGGCTTGGACATAAGATTAGCCCCATTTGGGGAACTTTGCAGAGGGCATATTCAGCAAAAACTTGAGAGAAACCTCAATTAGCTGGTGAGAAGACTGGGAAAAGGGGACATGGACCCCACTCAGGAGCTGGAGAGGGGAGGATCCTGGATGCTGTGTACAAAGGGCACAAGTTCTGCTAACATTTCAATTGCATGAGATGGATCCCAAGAAGCACTCAGGCCTTGAAAACTTTACTGACATCGTCACCCGAAGATGGTGAAACAGATCTTATGTTCTAAATCTACCCTGGTTGATTATACACTTCAAAAGAACAAAAAAATCTCTAGAGGATTTAAATAGGACCCAGACTCTCACAACACAGTATTCAAAATGTTCAGGATCCAAAATTACTTGGCTTACAAAAAAAAGGGAAAAATGTGATCAATTCTCAAGGGAAAAAACAATCAAGAGATGCCAACCAAAATGAACCAGATGTTAGAATGATCAGTCAGAGACTTTATATAGCAACTATTATAACTGTGCTGCATGAAATGAAGGTAAACACTATCGAAATAAGTGAAATATGAACTATAAACAAGAACTAAATGGAAATTTTAGAATAAAAAAAACTATCTAAAATAAAAAATTCAATAGATGGACTCAACAGCAGAATAGATATGAATGAGGGAAAAGTCAGTGGACTTAAAGATATAAATTATCTCATCTGAAGAACAGAGAGAAATAATCCAAAGTAAATGAACAGAGCCTTAAAGACAGGTGGGAAAATGCAAAAGGTCTAACATTTGTGTCAATGGAACCCCAGAAGAAGATGAGACAAAGATACAGAAAATTTTTGAAGAAATAAGGAGTCAAATCTTCCCAAATTTGGGGAGATGAATTTATAGATCCAAGAAACTCAGTTAACCACAAAAAGGATAAACTCAAAGAAAACCATGCCCAAACGTCATAATCAAATCACTGAAAACCAAAGATAAAGAAGAAAACCTTGAAAGCTATCAGAGAAAAGTGAAATACCATGTATAGAAGAATGACTCAAATAAATTAGAGATTTCTCAACAGAAATCATAGAGAACAGAAGACAATGGAACATTATCTTTAAATTGTTAAAAGAAATTAAGTGTCAACCCAGAATTCTATAGCTAGCAAAAATACCTTTCAGAAATGGCGTTGAAATAAAGGCATTCTCAGATCAGGGAAAATTAAAAGCATTTGTTGCCAAGAGACCTGATCTAGAAGAAAAGTTAAAGGAAGTTCTTTGGGCTGAGAAGAAATAATACCAGAGGGAAACTTGGAACTACAGAAATAAAGAAAGAGCTATAAAAAATAATAAATACTTGAGTAAATAGAACAGACTAATTTTGTCCTTTTAAGTTCTTTAAAATATGTATGGCCATTGAAAGCTAACATGAAGGAGGAAGAGTAAAGGGACCTATATGGTTGTTAGATGCTACATGCTACTTAAAGTGGCAAAATATTAACACAAAGTAGACTAAGGCTAGGTATGATTATTATAATACTGAAGCCATTAAAAAGTACAAAGAGATACAAACAAAAAGAACAATATATTAAAATGAAATACTAAAAAATCTAAAACATCGAGAAGGCAGAGAGAGAGAACAGTAATAAAAAGAGAAGATAAATAGAAAACAAATGATTAAATGGTAGACCTACATTTAACCACATCAATAATTACATTAAATGTAAACGGTCTAAATATACTAATTAAAAGAGATGGCAAATCAGATTAAAAATCAGGACCCAACTCTATGCTGTGTAAAAAAAACACACTTTAAATATAATGGCACATATTAAATGGAAAAGGGTGAAAAAGCTATACCATGCAAACGTTTTCAAAATAATGCTGGAATGGTCATATTAATATCAGACAAAAACTTAAGGGATAAAGTGAACATAACATGATATAAGGATCAGTTCTCCAAAAAGACATAACAATCCTAAATGAGTACACTTCACCTCATGTTAAGATTTTAAAATATATGAAGTAAAAACTAGAAGAGATGAAAGGAAAAACAGACATATCTATAATCATATCGGGAGACTTTAATACACCTCTCTCAATAACTAACAGAACAAATAGCAATAGAAATGATTAAGAATACTTAACCAATACTCTCAAACCAACTTAATCTAATTAGCATTTATAGACCACTACAATAAACATTAAGAAAAGAAAAACAAAACAAAATCCTATTCTTTAAAAATGCACAAAGAACATTCATCTACACAGTCTATATTCTGGAACATAAAGCAAACTTTAATAAATTCGAAAGAAGTGAAATCATACAAAGTATATTCTTTGGTGTAATAAAACCAAATTAGAAATTAGTAACAAGAGGATATTTGGAAAATTCTCAAATATTTAGGAATTAAATAACAAATTTCTAATTAACTCATGAATAAAAAAATAAGTCACAAGAGAAAAAATTTTTGTACTGAATATACAAATAAAATATCAAAATTTGTGATCTACAGCTAAAAAGTTTAGAGAAAGATTTATAGTATTAAATGCTTAAATTGGAAAACAAGAAAAGATTTAAATAAACTAAATACCCATCTTAAGAAACCAGGAAAAAAAAAAAGAGAGAGCAATCAAAGCCAAAGTAAATTGAAGGCACACAATGACTGACGAAAAATTAATTAAATTGAAAAATTCAATGAACCTATAAGCTGGTTCTTTAAAAAGATCAATAAAATCAATAAAGCTATAGCCAAACTGACTGGAAAAAAAAAAACAACTAGAAGTTTCAGTAATAAAAGACAGTATATCAGTACAGATCCTAGATGTACTAAAAGGTTCATATGGTATACTGTGGACAATATTACACTCATTAATTCTACAACAGAGATAAAATGGACAAATTCCTTAAAAATTACAAACTACCAAAGTTTACTCAGGAAAAAATAATAACTTGAACAGTCATAAATTTACTTAAAAAATTAAATCTACAGTTAAAAAACTTTAAATGCAGATCCAGCTATTTCCTTGGAAAATTCTATCAAATATTTAAGAAAGAAATAATACCAATTCTACACAATATCTACCAGAAAACAAAAGGGAAAAGAATGATTTCCAACTCATTTTATGAGGCCAGAATTACCCTGATATCAACACTAGATAAAGACATTACAAGTAAATGCAATTACAGATCAATATCCTTCATGAAGACAGAAGTAAAACAAAATCAGCAAATCTAATTAAGAAATATATATAAAAGAAAATACATCACAACCAAGTAGGGTTTATTCTAGGAATGCAAGGCTGGTTTCAACTTTCAAAATCAATCAGTATTACCAGAATAAGGAAGACAAAGCATATGACCATTTCGACGGATGCAGAAAAATCAAGTAATAAAATTCAACATCTCTTCATAATAAATAAAACTCTCAGCAAACTAGAACAGAAGATTTATTTAACCCGATAAAAGGTGTTAGCAAAAAAAGCCCTACTGTTAACATAATAAGGCAAAAAACTGAATGTTTTTCATATAACACCAAAACAAGGCAAAGATGTATGTCTGCTCCTACCACTCCTATTCAACAGCATACTGGAAGTTCTAGCCAGGCTGATGATAAAGCAAGTAAAGGAGGTTAATGGCATAGACTAGAGGGGAAAAAATAAAACAGCCTCTATTTGCAGACAACTAACCTACAAAAAAGCACCTAGAACTAATAAGCTTAGCAAGGTCATATTATACAAGTTCAAAGCAAAAAGCTAACTGTACATCTCTATGTCAAAATGTTATTAAACAATTAGAGATCAAAATTTACCAAAAAAGAAACTCCATTTATATAAGTAGCAAAAAAAAAAAAAAAGTTATAAAATCTAACAAAATATGTGCAGTCTCTAGGCTAAAAACTATAAAACAATGACAAAAGAAATCAATCTTAAAAAGCAGAAAGTTACTATATTCATAGATTGAAAATCTCAATATTGTTAAGATGTCAAGTCTCCCCAAGTTAATTTATATATTTAACATAATCCCCTTCAAAACCCTAGTAGGTGTTTGTGTTCATACTGACAAGAATATATCTAAAATAGCCAAAACAATTTTAAGGACAAAGGTGGAAGACCCACAGTATATTACCCGATTTTGAGACTTACTATAAAGTTACAGTAATCAAGACAAAGCACAAGTGAAAAAAGAGGCACACCGATGAATGGTATAGATTAAAGAGCTCAGAAATATACCTACACAAATACGGTCAATTCAAGGTTCAAAGTCAATTCAAAAGAGAAAAGATAAATCTTTTCAACTACTACTGCTAGATATTTATGTGAAAAAAATGAAATTAAATGTATATCACACACTTTATTAAAAATACCTCAATTTATTAAAAACTAACTCAGAATGGATCATAGGCCTAAATATAAAACTTCTAGAAAAAAATTTTGTTACTCTGGATTAGGCAAAGATAATGTTAGATATAATATCAAAAGCATGATCCATAAAAGATAAAATTGATAAAAAGATAAAAATGATAATCTCATAAAAATGAAAAACTTTTGCTTTACAAAGGCACTGTTAAGAGAATGAACAATCCACAGACTGGGAGAAAATATGCTCAAACCATATATCTGGCAAAGGACTTATATCTAGAATAGGTAAAGCCTTCTCAAAACTCATTAAGAAAAAGAACAACCATATTAAATATGGTCAAAAAATTTGCTCAAAATATTTGCCATCTGTATAACTTCACCAAAGAAATTATACAGATGGCAAACTACAGATGAAAACATGCTCAACATTATTAATCATTAGGAAAATGCAAATTAAAATCACACAAGATATCACTACACACCTATTATAATGGCTAAAATTAGAAAAAGAAATTTAAAACCTGACAATACCATCTGCTGCCTAGGGTATGGAGCAACTGGAATGCTCATAATTGCTGCTGGGAGTGCAAAATAATATAGCGGCTCTGGAAAATAATCCAGCAGTTTCTCATGAAATAAGCCTACATTTACCATATTACCTAGCAATCCCACCTCTAGGGTTTTGTACAAGAGAAATGAAAACTTATGTCCACATAAAAACGTGTACAAGAACATTCATATTATCTTTATTTGTAAATGAAGAAATCTTGAAATAACCTGAATGTCCTTCAACTGGTGAATGGATAAACAGTGGTGCATTCATACAACAGAATATTACTCAGTGATAAGAAACAAATAAATATTGACAAATAATGTGATATAAATGTCTAATGTGATGTAAAAATTATTCTAAAACAAATAATTTATTTTCAATGTGATCATTTTAAAATTCAGAGGTCTGTATTTCAGTCCATACCTGTGTGAACTATAATTTATTTTGAAAATTAGCTTGAATGCACTATCATGCCAACTAAAAGCTTAGAGATAACTTTAAAATTAAATGTAGAAATTACATATCCTAAAATATGTATCTCAAATCTACTGTTCTCCCATTTAATCTATTCTTTTTAAAGATGTTAAGTGTACTACTACACGATTTTAAAAACAGAATTAGCAAATTGATACTAAGTACTAGTTCCTTCGAAGTAACTCAGATAAAATTAGGAAAATATTAACCAATGTATACAGTGCTGAAGGACTGATTGGTTTGCATATGAAAGAACTGATAATTTGATAATGAACCAGTGAGTTTTATCTTTACCTGGGGAAAAATTCTATAGTATATATAAAAAGGTAAGTTGATTTTGACAAGAGAATATAATTCTACCTTTTAAAATTTTTTTTTCAGAAAATAAATGGAGAAACACCAAAGAAAACCTTAATTAAATAAGCATTAGTATCATTAAGAGTCACTATTTCTTAGGTGTCTACCATATGCCACAAGCACTACATTTAGGGCTTTACAAACATTTTCTCATTAACTTATTGTAATAATTCTCTGTGGTCAGAATTGATATTTCTACTTTCAAGATGAGAAAACTAAAATTCAGAGCAATTCTGGTCCTTAACAGAAAGATCATAAATATTCTTAGAAACTTTAAATGATGATGTCTACGATTGTTTGAGGCAAAAATAAATCCATAAATCTCATCTTAGATTTTCTCTAATTAGAAAATTTCCAATTTGCATACTGAGAAAATTTTTGAAAAGCCAAGCCTTTATTTATTTGCCTGTAACATTCTTTTATCCACTTCCCTTAAGAGAGATTTCATTATGAAAGGATGTTCTTAATGTTAGATGCAAGTTCAGAGCTATAGATAGATATGGTCTTTTATCTTAACAGTCACCAATACCAAAGCTGTCATTAGCCTTAATAACCAAGTTAACCAAATTGAGTAAGTCCTTCTTTAAATTTTATTATTTCAAAGTTCTACTGATCTCTTTTCCTTCCCTTCCAACACATGCCTAAAACATCTGTAGCTTTAAAAATAAAGCTCTTTGATGATCAAACAATTCATTCCTCTGTCTCTTGGAACTATTAACCCTTTTAAAGACCCAACCAAAAGCAGGACAGAGAGAACTCAGTGAGAACTTACCACTGCTAGCACCTAGCAAAGAACCTGGTATCTGGAAAGGTATTACTGGTTCTTTCACAAAGGATGCTTAACTATTTGCTATGAATTACAATGAAAATGAATTCAATACTTTTAAATTGCTTTCTCAGCTTCAATGCCTCAAATCAAATCACTGGTGTATGCATCATTCAGTTTCTGAATTATCCATGGCACATTTCAGTTCTAGTCTAGTTTTTCTCCACCATCCAGCATGCTTTTTGCTTTTTGCTCTCTTTTCCACTACTCTACCTAATCTACACTCAGTGATTTCAGCAAAAAGATGCACTGCAACATACAAGCCAAAGTAAGCCAAAACTAGGAAAGGAACTTCTCTGGGAAGAAGGGGAAAAAAGCATTCTCTGCACATGGTGAATGGTTCCAATCTACAAACATGTAGTGGGCCTTGGTAAATGTTAATTTCATCACCAAAATTTGAAGACCTCAGAGACAAAGTTACTTCGTTTTAAGTCATGTGAGCAGAAGCTGTATCTGTTGCTTTGCACAGAACTTTTAGTACCATGAATACAATTATAAATACTGAATAAAATGCTTTTTTAATTAATATTAAATCAGTGTCTTTTCACTAACCAAACAGAGACATGGGCAGAATCACATTGAGGGAGAAGACAAAACATCACAAAGGCCTTTTTGCTTACTTCTGCATTCCACCAAAAAACAGTGCTAGTGGATAAGCACCCAGATTCTCAGCAAATACAGGTAACAAAAACTGATGAATTCCACATGCTCTGAAGGGTAGTCTTTTCCATCAAACATTTAGATAGACAAATCACCACCATTTCGCTCCACCTCACATACCCACTGCTTTACATTTCTAATTAGAATATATGTTTGATCAATAAGCTTTGATCTGGAAAGATGTGGGATTACCAGCCCCAAGAAGTTGAGCAAGCACATTTAGACTCCCTGTAGCAGCAGTTCACTATTTAAAGAATAGGAATAATAATTTCTACTTCGTAGGGTTGTTTAGGCTTAAGCAAGATAGTATATGCAGAAGTGTTCTGAAAAATGTAAAGTTCACCCAGTTCCAAAAGGGGTACCCCTGCAAACACATGTATAGAAAGACTTTGAAATCGAGAGTCAAAGATTAAAATAAGATTGCAAGTGATTCTTTGATTTTGGCTAGAAACAGCTTTTAGTCTCCTCTTTCCCCTTTGGTTTTAATAAGCTTTCAAATATGTTTTGTTTTCCCACAGATATTGTCTTTTCTAGTTTTCCAGGCCCCATTAAGGGTCAGAGAGTCACTTACAGGTCTGAGCTGCTTTGGATAATTTCATGCATATCTACCCACATCCATATCTACCCTTCTGGTTTTCTCGATCTCGTCCCCAACTTTACAGGGTTACATAACATTTCCTCTGTCCATGGTGACTTAATGAGAAAGGGTGGACAAAGAGTATAGTACTGAAGCCTGTGCAGACTCTTTCTTCAGTCTCCCCGTCACATCCGCCTTAGCATCTTGGCCAAGACTTCTAGTCTACCATCCACTCTGCCTCCCTTTTTAGTTTCAACACTCCGGGTTCCACAGTCTTATTCTATAGGAACTCAAAATTAAAAGTTATCAGTACCCAAATTCTTATTACTAGAGGTGGAAAAGCCAGAAGTCAAACCAAGTGACATTTGGTATGAGAATATGAAGGTGAGGAAGAATCACTGTTAAACAAAAACTCATATAAAATAGAGCTGCAGAATCCTCTAGGATCATGTTACACTATTTCCTAATAATAAAGATTCAATTTTGACAAACATCTGACTTAGTCCAACATAGGGAGTAAAGTTAACTGAAATAACATAACTTCTTGTTTATATATTAGTATATTCGACACTAGTAAAAACATGTGGCATTTGGAAAATAACCATTAGAAGAAGCATGAAGTTTGTCAGATATATAACCACTGTCCTGGTTTATTACTATGTAAAAAACTACCCTGAACTTACTGGCTGGCTTATTTCAACATTGTTTGATTGCACCTCATGATTCTATAGGTCAAAAATTCTCTCTTTCCTCTTTACTTTTCCCTCTGCCCCAACAGGACCTCTCTCCATGGATAGCATGGGCTTCCTCATAGCATGTCTTTTAGTTGGAAACATCTTTTAGTCAGCTTTAGGGTAGCCAGACTTCTTATACAGAAACTCAGGGCCTCAGGATAGATAGACCCTTCTAAGAGACAGGAAGTAAACACTGCCAGTTACTTAAGGCTTGTGCCCAGACACTGGCCTGGCACGTGCTCTACCATATTCTGTTGGTCAAAACATTTATAAAACTTGGCCAGATATAAGAGGAGAGAATACAGACCCTGAGTTTCAATAAGAGCAGCAAGGAATCTGTGGTCATCTTTAATCTATCACAATTACCAGGAAAGATTATAAATCTGCTAGATTACAAAATGGAAAACCAAGATATTACCAATGACTATGACAATGTTATTAGTTAAAAAAAAAGAGTCAAATCCAAATAAATCACTCAGTATATGGGAAGAGCTACAAGTCAAGCAAAAACCAAATAAGTCATTATGAAAACTTAATAGCATAAAAGATATCTAACACAATATTAAATGCTGGTTTATATGCTAATTTTTTATCCCTTCAAGGAAAATACTAACAATATCAGGTTACACATGTTAGATTTCTAATTAGAGTCAACATTTAAAGTTTTAAAATGTCTGTCTTCAGGGTACAAAGATCGCTCTCTATCTACTTCAGCTAACATATTTCTAAAAGTGAATGGCATCTTTACTTATCTACCTGACAATATTTGCTGCCATTTATTGAATATTTACCTCATACTAACACTGTGCAAAGTATTTTACATTTATTAACGTATTTCACCCTCACTAAAAAAACTTTTTACAGATAAGAAATCCAAAGTATGAAGAGGAGTAGAAAGGTTGAGTTGCCATTAAAGATGAGAGCCAAGATTTGTTACCCAGACCCACATTCCCCTCCAACCAATATTCTTAAACATCATGGTGTTTAGCCTTCTGCCTAGCTATGTGGTCAGAAAGCACTTCTGTAAATTAAGATTTGTATGTGCAGGTATGTGTATGTGAATTCTTATATTAATAATTTTAGTCTTTTGACAGAATTCTTTCCTGTCCTCATATTTTAGCAGTGTAATAAAAATGATAATAGTACTGTCTAAAAGTATGACGTAGCCTTAAACATATAGCTAACATACCCTGTATTTTAACCATGTGTCCTTATGTTCTCAGAATATATCTCTCACATGTATAGAAAACATATCCAATATAAACCTACACAGGTCCATCTAAAAAGAGCCTAATTAAAAAAAGAAAACTGCATTTTTCTGGACTGACAGGCATAGCAAATAAGTAATTTCACTGTAGATTAAACAGCAGATAAACAATCAAAAGCTCAACTTACAATTCAAGATTGATTATTCAAGTCAGAAGAGATCTGTTTTCTCTGAAAATATGATAATGTACTATGAGGTCTGTTAGACTACAGTTGCGTCAGCATTTCTGGGATAATGTACTTGTGTGTGACAGAGTGTGCTCTTTGCCTGCTGAGTGGAGCATTATGACCTGTGACTAAATAAATCAGCTGGCCATTCTATATCTATTGCTACCCCCGCCTCCCCAGTCAATAAAACTTGTTTTTAAAGTTCCTTCTACTTCATGGTTTTTTTGTTAATATGCAAATCAATTCAGTATTTAAAAGCTACACATTTTCTATAAGAACACTTTGGAATATTTGATAAATGTTGCTCTTCTCCCTGTTTGCTAGATAGACAGAGAAAGTGCCCAGGGGAAGAGGGAGCAGAGAAGTAGGCCACATCACCTTCTCTAAAGGTGAAAATAAGAAAGGTGAGTTCCCTTCTTCTGTCTCAAAGGTGGAGAATAACGACTGTTATATGCATGGAAAGTTTAATCTCTACTTTTTAATATGTTTATTCCTATGAAATAGGCCAAGTAAACACAATCACTTTTGGTATTTCTCAGGGTTCCACAGTTATAAAACATTTTGCAATATTTATCATATTTATTTTTGTTCTCAGAGGCTATTATTAGGCTAGAATTTCATGCATGATCCAATTAACTAATTATACTTATTTAAAGGCCATGAAATGCCTAATTGCAGGCACACATAGGAGATCACTGGCATAATTAGTTGTGCTAACAAAACTATAGTCACAAAATTTCCTGGGTCAGACACACGAATACTGTGACCCTAATTATAGTATTGTTCTTGGTACAATTCAGTCTTAATATGTTAGTTAGCCATGTTTGGAAATTAAGTTTGACTGGTAAAAATATTCTCTTTACTTTAAATTTGATATGCCAGCTTCTAATTCACTAAAATGACTCTCGGGAATTTTGAAAATAAAACCTCAAGGATACTATAAAAAGAAAGTTTTTGAGATCACTTAGATGCAGGGCTAAACCCTCATCAAAGGGGCATACTGTTATCATTTAATCAGACCCCAAGAAAAGAATAAAGTAAAATAACTATCTTTCTTTGTCAAGAAATAAAATAAACCACAGGTACTCCAAAACAGTTTGTTGGTATCCTGGATAATGTTCCTTTTGGGTAAACCTGTGGCCCTCATCTAAGATGCAGTCTTCCCATCCCATTGATCTGTCATTGCTGTGATGTCAACAAGCAATATTCATCACAACCAGCCTGATCGCCCTCATTAGGCACCTGATTCTATAGGAAATGACCAGAGCCAGCTCTTCCACCACTCAACACCCTTCTCATTTTCAAAGGAGGGAAGGTAGGAAGGACAGAAAAAATCAGAAAGGAGAAAAAGTCACCATGACAGACGATGTCTTATTTTGAGAGACCAAAGGGCAGTCAACAGTTAGTGAGAAGGAATGTGAACTGTGGTAATCTTCAAACAAATTTTCCATGTGCTCTGTGCTAGCTGCTTAATTAAGCTGTCTCCACAAACAGTTCCATGATTCGCCCAACAGTGGTGACTCCAAGTCTATATATATAAATCTATTTCTGCAAATATTCTTTAGGTCTTCAGGAAGTCTCTCTCCTACAAGCTTCCCATTGAATTCACTTTCCCAACATAGATAAAAGACTCTTGGAATGAGAAAGAAAGTGGTGTGCATTATCTAAATTACCTTATTTTAGGCTTTAAGAATCCACATTACGCTCATTTTACAGATAAGGAAACCCATGTTCTATCTCAGATAAGAGACCTGTTCAGGGCTATACGGCTAGTAAATATGATGATAAGAACCCATTCTTAGTGCCTGGCTCTAATAATTCTGTTCTTTAAGTTCCCCTTTGAAAAAAAAAATGCTTGGTTAAGTGTGGTAAAGAATTACTTTTGACTCTATTACTAAATGACACAGAATAGTGACTTATAATATAAAATATATTAGATCTAGCCTCAAATTTTCTGAAACACATGTTACCTTATATAACCTCACTTCTTTGGTTGTCTTAGGCTGTCTTGGGCTGTCTTTTTATTTTTCACTTACTCATTCTAACTAGAGTATAAGCTCCCTAATGGCAGTGCCTACCATAGCGCACTATAAACATTAGGTACTTATTAATTTATCTGCTATTTCTGGTAAGGCACTCCACTGTCTACCGTCCATACTTATGGATAAGTGCTTCCCTGAGCCACTAATACAACTTTCCTTTCATTTACCTTTGAGAACCAATTTAGGACCAAAGATAATCAGGAGCCCTACCAAAAATAATCGAATTTACCAATGGTTATGATTACAGACTACTGATAATCAAGTAAATACTTTAGCACTATGGTTGTATAAGAATAGCAAGGAAAAGGGCTTATAGTGTTCTATCATATGGAGTTCAGAAAGAACCTGTGATGGATACTGAGTTTCTTAGAGAACAGAATGTTTCATTTTACTCTAATTCATTCTATTACTGAATTAAACTTTGATATATTGGTCTTGACAAGTGCTTCATGCTGATTGTATTGTGTATGATAGTATAATCACTCCCCATGCATTTCCCACTGGCTGGCTGATTAATGCAATAGATTACCTGCAGCATTGATGGCAAGGGGAAATCATTGCCCTTCTGTATTCTAAACTGTTTATATTTCAGTGTGTGTGTGTGTGTGTATGTTTTCATGGACATACACAGGCACTCACGAAGATCCACCTGTGCATGGTAAGAGAAGGTCAGATAAATCAGAAGGATAGGAAAAGAAAACTGGGGACATAGTGAAAATCAATGCCTTTCAATCACTGTTTTCAGTACACCAAAAATACTCACTTCTTAACGCTTCTAAATAGGTGCCTAGCATTACAACTTAATTATTCATTCAGTTTTTTATTCACAAATACTTACTAAGCATCAACTCTAGCCAGGCAAATCTTTTCCCCTCACCTTTACAAGAAAACTAATTGTAAAAAAATGAGTCACTTTCAGTGTTCTAATTAATGAGCAAGAAGGGGAAAGGTGGTGATGAAAAAGTATGGCTTTGAAATTAGTTTAAATGCCCCATTAAAGACAGAAATTATGCAGTGGGGTTAAAACAAACTTGATCTTGGAGATCAGACTTTTGTTTTCTTTTCTTGGTGGCATTCTGAAAGCATTCCTCTAAAGGGATTTTCTCACAGTTCCAATCTTAAATTTGACTGATGTACCCTGTTTAGGCTCCTCCCATCTAAGTACCTCAGGTCTTGCTCATCCACAAAGGAAAACTATAGCTTATAATCTAAGGCATTTCAGGACTGCTGATTGCTTAATTCTACTTGATTCCTAATTTATGAATGATTCTTGCTCTCTCCTCCAGGTTTGCTGAAGCAAATTTTGAAATTTACTAAAGTAATATCAAATGAAAGGGGCTGGAAAGCCTGACGTTGGGTCAGCAAGGTCTGACTGGTCATAGCTCAAAATCACAGAGACGTGGGTTTCTATTTCAAAGGTTATCTTTGCAACATAAGGTGTAGAGCTGAGTTAGCTGCATTTTGAACGACTACTATCACTACTCTTGGCTATTCATCTTTAGATCAGGGCCTGAGAAAGTCCTATGACCAGTTACTAACTCCTCCAAATAATTTAATAACAGAAGAACCACAGAATCCTATTCTTACTTCAACATGGAATTTTAAAATAAAACATAAAAATTCATCTGTTGCAAATCATTTACCAGCCTGACTTCCCCCTAAAATGAGAAAGTTATTTTTATAAATAAAAAGTCTCTAAGAGGAGCAGCTATTTAAAAGTCTATGAAGATAGTAACTATTAAGCATGCATTTTAAATTTCAGAATCCTTTGTTCTAGAGAAATTTTAGTGGAAAAGCCTAGTACATAAAGTGGTGAAAGTCACTCTGCTGGCATTGAAAAGGACCTGCCCCCTTCTCATCTGTGAGGCAGTGTCTGAAACCCACTGTCTAAGGAACAACCATTAATCACTTTCATCAGTCCTCCTCCCCACTCATTAACTTACCCACGCTTAAATTAACACAATAATATTTGTAAAGCACCTTGCACAGGTGCTGGCACACAGAGAGTAGCCTGTGTATGTGGCTACTTTAGTCCTGGGCTTCCAGTTCTTTCATTCTAGCTCCTGGAAATCTCTGATTTCCTCATGAAGCCCCTGGGAATCTCAGATCGCTTAAAATCAGGATTCTCAGACCTCGTTAATTTTTGTATGCTGCCACATCAGGGTAAGAAATAGTGAAAGAAAATTATCCCCAGCCTGTCTTTCTTCATTTTCACTCTTGCATTCCCCTAACTCTATCATGACGGTACCCTCTACAGATCTACAATCTAGCAAGGAGACTCCCCCAGTTAGATTTCCCTTTGCTGGCAGTTTTTTGAGGGCAAGTGCAAAACTAACCATTAAGAAGTGGGAAAAGTAAGAAGAAAACTTTTCTAAAATGTTGTGAGGAAGAAAAGGATACATTATACCAATGCTCTGACATTCCCATTACCTATTACTATGAGAACAGTATCTACCAGCAATGAACTCATGTTATAAATAGTAAAATAGCATAAAAAAGATAACTGGAACCCATTCTTGGTATAATGTACCACCACACTACATATACAAAACAGAACACTAAAGTGTACTACAATGAATCAAAAGGCATCTTAAATCCTAATCAAATCTCCAAGGAATTTAGAATAGAATTTTATAAAAATACACAAGGGGGTGATCCCCAAGTGTTGTTACAAATTACCCAATTGTACACCTAAATAACTTAGACATTGATTATCATTAAGAATCTCCCATTGGTTAGATAATAGGATCAAATGGTTTGTACAGATATCTTTAAATCCTGAGAATCTACTATTTCCTATTAATATGTATATTAATTTTTTCTTTATTTCTACTCTTTCCCATGCAGGGTATTGAACGGTTAATTAAACCCTAGAAGTTGCAGTCAAGAAAATGATGGTTGATAGTATTACACAGGAAGTATTTATCATAGGTTTGACTCATTGTATAGCAATATGCATTCTCTCTTTTGGTTAACTTCTGACCCAAATTAGAAATTATTCTGCCTACTTAAAGAAGCAGAGAATAAACCCCTCCTTCCCATCCCCAGCAAAGCAGAACCCAGAGGCCTCTGACTCAAGAATACAAAAACCTCAGTTTTAAGAGACAGAAAACAGTAGCCCCACACAACAGAAAAAGAAACCAGGCCCCAGTAGTGAATACTCAGCCGTAGACTGTATTCTGAAAACAGTGCTGGAGGGAAGCAAAACCTCCCGAGCAATACAATTGACAAAGCCTCTGTATTTAGAGGGAGCTCTGAATAATGAGGGGGAAAGCAGAGACTGAGACAGGAGGGCACGACACTGTTCAGAGCAGGACAGCCCAGCCTATGTGCAGGAGGGGTCTGCAAAGCCTAGAGACCACATCAGGCAAACAAGTGTTGACAATCGTGTTATCATGAGGGACTGATATAGACTAGGGTCTTCATTGGCTCTTTGGCAAAGGGGACTGGAAAATGAGATAAAAAATTCACTGTATCCCACTTGCAGTATTAGTATCTGCATTTTATGATAAGCGTCAGTTTACTATATAATACAGTTCTCAATCAATGACATGTATTTGGCTATTCTGTATTAATGTGCTAGTCTGAAGTTAGTGACTCTGGAAAGACAGATGTACAACTAGGTAAGCTCTACTGACTACTGCCATCAGGACCATAGGACCAGGAGTAGGCAGAGCAGGCCAGGCAGTTTTATGGGATGGTATGGCCATCTAGGTGAGTTTCATGTTGGCACTGCTCTGCTCTGAGCAGAGAGACTGCCTGATAGAGAGGCATTTTACAGTCTTTTAAAATAAGGTGAGGGCAGTGTCTAGTTCGGTGGTTATGTCTTTAAAATCAATGAAACCTGGATAAAATTCCTGCTCTGCTGCTGTGATTTCAGGCAAGTTAAGTAGTCTCTTTAAGCCTCAGTTATCTTGGCTATAAAATTAAGGCTAATAACTGTACCTATCTCACAGAGTTGTTTTAAAAATTAAATAAAATAAAACATAAATTAAGTGCTCAGCATAGTGCCTGATAAGTAAGTGTTGGCATCTGTGTTATCTTAAGTAGCTGGACCAAAATGGGAAATAAAACAAAGCAAAAATCTATATTCTGTAATGTCTACTCTCCTTCTCTCTTCCCTTTGAAGTTAACAGGGAAGAACAACAAGGTTGGACTGAAAATCCTGAAGGCAAAATTTTTTATAACGAATTTCAACCCTTTATACCTCCTTCATCAAGCTCATCCCTGTCTTTGTTTACATTATTCTTTCTTTCTGGAGTATTCTCTCTACTTCTATCCTAAAATCACCTCCATGGACATCTTGTAAAACCATGTTAAATTCAGTCTGTACACATATCTGTACTAAGATGTGATTAAATAACCCTATCAAAGTGCTCCTCAGTTTATTCATGCCTGTATTAATTTCTCATGTCTCCTGACGGTTGCAGCTCTATAATCCCTTCTTACTACCAATACCATTGTCAACAGTAAAATCAAATATTTAGTACATCTATTCCTCTGGACAGAGCAGTCCTTAAAGACATACTGATAGAAAGAAATCACAATAAGACTTCTAGAAAGAAGGGTTACCAAGAGGGCACTAAGGTGGTATAAGTGGTAAAGCTGTATTTTCCTTGTGCCCAGGGAAGACAAACTGGTAGGTAACAAGCAATCCCTGATAATGTGGTTCATCAGGATTACATTCTACAGTCACAGGTACCTGGAAGTTTCCAGGTCTGTACTGATACATTTTTGCTGCAAAAGGGCTCTGAGAATTGCTATTTTCTCCATGGCACCAACCAAGAGGTAACTACTTAAATGGCAAACCACACTGGAATGCTTCCTAGTTTCTCAGTGAGAAGCAGTTCCTCCTTAGCCATTCACTAACCACTATTGACTCCAAAATATATAAAGCTTGAGTTTGAATTTAGCTTGGAAATTAAGTAAGGGGCTCAAACAGTGGGGGGGGGGGGGGGGGGGGAAGGTGAGGGAGGGTGGTGAATCACTAAGCCTACTGCTTTCAGATATATAAGATGGCATTTCCCAGAAATTTCTCCACAATTACCTCCATGGCAGAGCCTTTAGAATCTTATTTCTAGCTGTGCACAAAGGCTCTCCTAAATTACTTAGTGTATCTTTTTTAATGTGTGACTTAAGTGTGTTTTCTTCTTTATTCAAGAATAATGTGTGTGGGTGCAGAACAGACTTACAGAGATGACTACTTGTATCTAGGAAGGTAGAGGGATAGCATTCTCTAGGTCCATGTAATAGGGAATTTTTAGTATTTTAACTAAATATGGTCCTAATGGTTGGACTAAGTTCTCCACTGCTAAATACAGATTTATGCTGATTCCAGGTGTCCTGAATGTACATACCCGCTCAATCTATCCAACAATATTATAGCTTTGCTTAAAAACAGTAGTCAAACTAAACTTACAATGAAATTCAAACTAGAAAGAAACATCTAACTATGGCTATTTCTGCTCACACAGAGTTAGGTACCTAGATCAAGAGCTCTGAAAATAACTCTGAGAGGTACCATCTCATTCCTGTGAACTGAATGAGCACAGCTCAGAGTAGCCAAGGCTCTTACAGTGGCTTCTCCCTAAGAAACAAGGTTTACATACATGACAGAAAGCAAAATGCATAACTCAGCGCAAAGAGAAGTAAAGTATTTAAAATCTGAGAGAAGAAAAACATATTATGCAATATTTGAAAATGAAAATTTAAGAATTTTTTCCTGTGATAAAACTGTAATTAAATCTTATTTAACTGCTTCCTCTAATGACATCCATTTTAATTAGGTTTTAATAGACTGGCAGCCACAACCTATAGTTTTATGAAGCAAAGTAAAATTATAGTCTAGGAAGACATTTAAGGAAAAGAGACCCATCAACACAGATGAGAGGTTACAATACATTCCCTCGTCCCTAAAGACCCCCATGGTAATTAAGTGCACTGAACAGACAGACATTAGGGATAACAGTAGGAATGCTCGGCACCAATCCACCAATTGGAGTTGGGTTGTTCTTTGAAATCCAAGGGTTATATATGGGATCTGCTTTCCAGAAAATTTACGTATCACAGAATAAAGGCTACAATTGAAGAGCTGTGTTCTATAGCTCTACTAAATGTGTAGCCTCTATCGAATGTGCAGCCTCTACCACTGCAATGGGCTTTCTGTATTAAGATTTTAATGCACACATTTTCTCGTAGCTGATCATGACACACCCATCTTGAGAAGGCTGCCGTATGTTTAGGAGAATGAACATCACGTAGAGAAAGTAAAGCTAATATATGAAAAATTGATACTCATACAAGATAAGTGTATCTGCAAATGAAATGCACTCAACAGGAGCTTAATAATATGTAACTGTATTTATTTCATACTACATTATGAAAATCAGGGAGTAAATCACAAAAATTAACTCAGAACAAATGACTATCTTAGACACTTACTTTAGAAAGGAAGAACTGAACATCATTAGCCCCTTTGTTAGCCAGAGCAAGGAGAAAGAAATTGGGCCTGTTGCTACGTCAAAAAAGTTTGCATTATTTATTTGAAAGAGAGAAAAAGTTAAATGTTATTTTTAAAACTAATTTTGAAACACTAAAATGTCAATTTTAATAAATCCCATATTCTCGGAATATTGTAAATCTGGGGGAGGAAGATATCTGATCCTATGAAAAAATAAAATTTTGTAATCTGGCTAACAATCTGATGTCTCCAAACCCCTTTGCCAAGTAGCAAAGTTACTTGGCTGAGATAGTCTTACTTGTACACTTTTATCAGATTAAGGTTTTCCTGCCAGGAATCTTTTTTTTCCTGGTGTATTGGCCATTGCCAGAAATGGACCCATCGAATCCACTGGTGCTAAGGAGTTAAGCATCTGAGATTTAATTTAACAGTTTCAGCTTTATTAAGCTGTCACAGAGCAGCCCCACTTTGATAACAGTAGCTGCTCCAATTATGGCTTGGTTTAGGGTTGACAAGTATAATGATTCATTCGTGGCACATGAGAAGCAATAAAAGGTTGTTTTGCATTACAGCTTTAAAAATGTGGGCACTTTTTTCATTTAATTTGTCACTTAGCTTTTGCTAAGAGGACATTTAAATTGCAGTAAAAGGCAAATGGGGCTTTTAGTTTAAATGTAATCCCCATATTTAAATGATCTGTAATGGCGCAGTGTTGGAGTGGGAACACTATTGTCTCACAGTGGGTCCTGATGGTGACATGTGACATTTGTATTCAGGTCCTGTATTATCCATGTGGCTAAAGGGCTTCCAATTTCATTTCACAGCCAGAAGCCTGCAGAAAACACCAATTAACTTGCAGATCCCATTTGCCGACAAAACTCAGCCTCTTCTCAATGTCTGGCATCTGGCAGTGCTCAGCATTTAATTCCAAAGCAGAGCCTTGAAGCAACGAGAGCCTTGCGCAGGGGCACAAAGTCAAATTCCCCCATTTTATTAAGAACCAAACTCCTTTCCTTTTGTACTCCAGAAGCA
The DNA here is from genome assembly GCA_004027375.1 of Macroglossus sobrinus. Lineage (NCBI taxonomy): Eukaryota > Metazoa > Chordata > Mammalia > Chiroptera > Pteropodidae > Macroglossus > Macroglossus sobrinus. The sequence goes on from PVKZ01003131.1 coordinate 95,756, forward strand.
ACTTTTAGTTAATTTTTTGGTGAATGACTATTAAGATGTAATAGCTATTGTTACTTCTATGTGGGATTCTTCACAGAACTTAGACCCCATTAAAACGCAAGTGACCTCTGTTTGCCATCAGAATATGTAGGAGAATCTGTAGCTGCCAAGTAATAATTGGAGGGTCGGTGTGTAGGGGTGGGGCGGGTGTAAAAAAAAAACAGAGGGTAAGATGTAGTCTTCATTCTGGACTGAAATCAAAGACCTTGAATAGAGCCTGGCCCATAATTGTAAAGTAGTCTATCAGAGGGTACAACTAAACTCAGCTGGTAGAAATATCCACCCAATGAGAATTTATACTTTGGACTGAGGTTGAGGTACGTAATTTTCAAAACCAACTTGGAAGAGATGTGACTAATAGATTAAATGTGAACTACAGAAATTCTGACTGTATCACTTGTATTTTTTTTGGGGGGGGAAGCCAAAAAATTTAAACATATTTTCTTCCTAATTAGTTATTTGTAATTCTAAGCTTCTCTAAGTACTAAAGTTCTTTAGCCCATTTCCCATTTGGGGGCGGGGGGGAGTGCAACTGCTGCTAGTGCTAATTTAATTTTACATAAACATGCTCTTTGAGGCTGAAGCAAATCTGACTGGTTTTCACTGTGAAAATAAAATATAAAAACTGTTGCTGGAGTTATTTCTAAACAGAACTTGTCTCTAATCTTAATGTAACAGAAATGTATACATAATCAGATTCATCAAATGAACCTTTGGCTAACAACTGTTTGAGAAGGATGTTAATGTCACCTGTAGCAATGCTACATTTTCAAGGATTTGATATTTTCAACAATTAATAATTACTATAGTTTGTAAATGGAAATACCACTACTAAAAACAGAATGCTATAAATAGAATGATGTCATTTGTTTCCAAAGACTATCAACATACAAGAATGATGCAAAATAATAATAAAAGCAATATATTCATGGCAAACTCTGGGGGTAAAGTTAGGACTGTAATCTGTGAGTTATCTCAGGGTAAACACTGCAGCCTCAAGTGCTGCTGGCAAGTATTCTCAGGGCAAATGGAAAATTATCTAAACCATGCATTACACATGTGTTCCCCAACCACCACACTGTGCCCTCAAACATCCTTCCAATATATTGAAACTATCTACTGTAGTTACAGATTAATCGGAGGGAAGGTCATTATCATTATTTCACGTGACCCAAGGAAAATACCAAAATTAGATGGGCAGACTGCCACTTATAGCCAAGTTCCTGAACACACATCTTATTAACAGGAAAAAGGAAACTTGGATGTCAAATTCTTTACCAAGTTGCTACATAACCCAACGTCATAAAACATCATCTCGTGGAAGTCTCCTAACCTCCCCAGACTTTAGTTTCCTTATCTGTGAAAGAGTTCACCTCAAAGGTCCCTTTCAATTACGATCATGTTATATCTTCATGAACAGCATCTCTTAGTCTAGACTAGATATGGGATCAATCAGCATGTGTGCTATCCTTAGTCAAGAGGAAGAGAGAATATGAGTGAAGAGTTCTGCTACTCAACTGCATCGAGACCAGGATCTTCTAGTAAATATATTCAGAAATTAAAATTAATACAGGCACCAGTATTTGTCAAAAATTCCATTTGTCATACACACAATTTCTCAGTAGGAAGACAAAATAACAAATACATTATTAATTCCCTAGCAATGAGCATTATTAGGTAACAAATGTCAGTTCCCCAAATTTCCCAGTGGACATGACTAATAGACTTCTCATTTTTCAACCACCTGCTACATTGATATCTTTACCACCAAGGATTTGGGAAGCAATAAAAATTAGAGTTTGCTGTATCTTTTTCCATTCTGACAGTCAACAATTCATCTAAGTCCATAGAAGTCAAGATGTAAAATAAATGTTTAAACTACTTTTGATACTTTTAACATAGGGAAAAGGAGAAAATGGCCAAATTTTAGCTGAATTAATAACAATATTATTTTAGAAATAAGTAACCAGCTCTATTATACAAAATACCTATTTTAAAATGATATAACTTTTTTTTCCAAATATTTAAAGGCAGATTTCTGTGCTCGCATTCCCCTCAAGATCAGACAATTCTCCCAAAATCCTGCAAAGACTGTGTCCCACAACATCCTTATTCTTCCTATTCTTTCTAACCAGTGTATAATGGCAACAAGTTCATATATCAGCAGCTGTTTCTTCAGCAATAGTTTGACCATGTTCTTTAAACATTCAACATGGTCTTTATCCACAGAACTCAATGGCAATGTGTCAGGAAATTTATATTTACCCAGCTCATCCCAGAGCTGCCTATATTTGTCAGTCATCGCAGTGCCTTGTTGCCTCCAAAGTGACAGACGAGGGTCAGCCATGAACTGCTCTGTTATCAACGTCAACATGCGGGCCCCATTAGAGTCCCTCATCTTCAACATCTCTCGCACCTAGTGGGGAGAAAACAGACCTTTATAAAAATGTTCAAAAACAAACAGCAATACAGAGATAGACCACTTTATTTATTCTTGGTGACAGGGGAGGTTAAAGTCTTGACACAAGCCCTCTTAAAGTGTACAAAAGTTGTTAAAAACTGGTCTCTATCCTAAATGGCAATTTAATTAGAGGACTGACCATTAACTTTTTAAATTATGCTTTGGAATCTGCATGAGAAAAGAAATTTGGCTAACTTCCCAATTCAAAAAAAAAAACAAACAGAAAAACAATACTAAAACAAACAAGACAAAGCATTTGGCACCTTCCTGACTCTCAAACTGATTGCCACCAAAGCAGCAGGGCCGAAAGCAGTCTACTGAGAATTCTTTAGGGATCTTCTATATTAATCTGATAATGTTTATAATAATAGCATCAGTCTTTTTTTTTAAAAAAGCTTTATTGAGACATAATTCATATACCACACAATTCACCAATTTTAACTGTACAATTCAATGGTTTCTGGTATAGTCACAGAGTTGTGCAAGTCCTCAGTTTTTAAGGTAAATCTGTAATTTCAGTAAATTCTGTCACCGATGTTTTTTGACATTAAGAGCAGTATCATCCTTACTCCCTAACATGGGATTGTTTCTGCAATGGTAAGAGAAAATAAATAGGGCTGTAGGTTCGAGAACTCTAGGCTCTAAATGAATGATCCATGAAGAAGAATTATAACCACTGACCTAGGAAGTTACCTCAACCTCTCAAACTGGAACCTCAAATTCTGTCCATTACTCTTGTACAGCATTACCCAAATAAAAGAAAGGAAAAAAAGAAACACAAAGCTAAGTCCCCCTACAGGAAACCCTGAATGAAATGAATCTATCCATTCCAAAAGTATGTATAGCTCTGTGTTCAACAAGTAAGAATCCTTGCTGAATACCAGCTCTCCCTGTAGGAATTACTAGAGCAAGGTCACAAGCAGTGGGAAAGGAGAGGTGAGTCCATTAATTCAAGATTCTCTCTATGTGAAAGGCAAATAAAGGAGGCAATGGCAGATCTCCAATAAAGCAACCCAAACCTCCAGATCAACAGGTCCTGCCTCAGGCTTATACACCCTGGCAGCTGATGGAAGCCCCTCACAGGCTTTAGAATATGAGCCTTGTACAGAACTCAAAAGTACCTCTACACTGCATCACAAGGGTTATGCTTCCAGGAAGGTTATTTCAGTAATCTTAAAAAAAAATTTATTACCAATATGGAAGCACTAAATTCACGAACAGATGAAGACCGAAAGGAAGAAAGGCACTTTCCATTTACAGGACATTGTGCTGAAAAGAGTTTTACATTTATACTTACCATTAATCTTTATAGCAAATAAAGTAGACCAGATTATAATCCCCAGTTTATGAATTAAAAAACCATGCCTCAGAAAAGTCAAGTAACTTGCTCAAAGGACAAGGAACAACTGGGATCAGAACCTAGATCTGTCTTAAACCTAGTTAACTCTAAAAGTTATGCCCTTTCCTAATTAGATGTTACCATTACTTCTTACAGCATATATAATGTATACAACATGTATAGGGATAAAAATAGCAATTACCAATTGGTCTAATATCTCTTTCACATTTTTTCCACTAGGCCACAATGAACTTACTCTCTACTGCCATGAGAATCTATGAAATACTTTCTGTGTGTCTAAATATACTAAACCTTTAATATTAACACTACAAATTTAATTTAATGTTTACTTTTCTGATAAATTTCTATAACCAAATTACTCAGCTAGAAATAGCAACGAAAATAAACGCTTTATTATTAAGCATATAAACCTATACTCAAGTATGACATCATATAGCCTAATGGTAATTTTCAGACTGTTGACTCTGAGGAATTGCAGGAGTTTGAAATGTCTGAGTTATCAAAGAATGATTAAATCATGTGTGAAGTAGTTTTACAGTTAAATATATTTCATAGTAATCTAAATCTTGGAAAACTGGCAATCTGTGTAGGATATATAGGTAAATATTAAGAGGGTACTGCTGAATTGAAATACACTATTTTCTGCCATAACAAGTAACAGAGTTTATTTCTCCTAAACTTAAAAAAAAATCTTCCCAATGAAGACACTAATTTAATACTAATAAAAAAGCATTTTATTCCATATTTATAATTGCATTCATGGTAATAAAAGTTTTATGCAAAGCAATAGATACAGTGTCTGCTCACATATAACTTAAAATGAAGTTAACTTTGTCTCTTAGGCAATTCAAATTTTTTTTGATGAGATTAACATTTACCAAGGCCCACTACATGTTATATCATTATCATTCAGAACCATGATCACGATAACTTGAGGAGATAGTGCTATTTATGAACTAATTTTAAAGATGAGGAAACTGACTTAAATAACTTTCCAAGGTTCATATACCTAATAAGATTTAGAACTTAGATTTAAATCTAGGTCTGCATGACTCCAAAGTCTATGCTTTTGAAACAAATTTAAAGATTGACATCAGACTAAACATATAAAGCACCTTATTAGGGCTGTATTTAAGGTTATGTTCTACTTGGGAAATTAACTAAAAAAAGAGAAAAACTTGAAATGAGGGCACTTTAAATAACATTAAGTTATTTATATTGTTTTCGATATTTAAAATTTTTTCAAAATTGTGTAAATTGTCACCATTTTATTAATAGAAACTGAGAGACAAAAATGCCTCACATCTAAGGACACCTAAGCAAATTAAGGGTTGTGTTACAACACAGAAGATCCTTATTGATTAACCTTAGACACCATTAAAAATATTTTTAATTAAAAAAGTCCTTACCCTATAGTAAACATGATTATATAAAGAAACTTTTTTATATATGTATATATTTAGAATATTTATTTTAAAATAAACAATCATACCTTTGCAAAGAGCAAATTAAGCTGCTTCCCTGATCCGTGGTACCCGCCCTGGGAAAGAAACAGTTTAACCTGTTCTTGAACCTGCTCTTCATCTAAGTGCCAGCAGTTTTCATCATCTATACTAGCACCTGCTGTTGGATCAGGAGCACCTAGAAATAAAAAGAAAAAACACATATGCTAGATAAGAAACTGTGCTAAAAAAGGTTCTGATAATAAACTTGAAAAGGATTAAAATTCTGTAGTTTTTGCCTAAATACTTTTGAACCCAATCTTAATTATACATATAAATTTATGACTGAAAATAAATATAAGAATCATTCTTTTATTTCCAGGACTTTCCTGATTTGTGCTAAGCCAAAATGCAGATTACTTTAAAACTGAAATATTTCCATTTTTTAAGATCAGAGACCATACCTTTGGAGCTGAATTTACAGGTTCTTTCAAAAAAAAAAAATCACAAAAATGTCTCACTATAAATACATGATGTTTCTAAAGCTCTACATGTGTAAGACATGTTATTTAAATGTCTTCAGAGACATTAGGAAAACATGAAACCAAGTAAATTTAGCAGATATGTCATTCTTTACTATGTTAATTCAAGAAGCTCTCACCATTATCTGCTACCATATAAACTACATGCTGACATAAGTCTTTAATTGCAGAAAACTGAAGATTAAAAAGGGAAATCAAGCCACATGGGAACAAACAGGCAGTGCAGCTGTTGTACTCAACCAGGTTGTCGTATCACCTTGCCAAAGTACGTAAATATTTTATTGCTGAAGTACACACAAAAGATAACAGCTATGTAATAAGCCCTATGTAAGGCCTAAAATTCAGAAGTAATACAAAAAAAGAAATTAAATCTAAGAACCTTCATCAATAATGTTCATTCCTTAAAAAGATACATTTGTAGGTATTGTTTTATATTACTTTTATTCTAATGACCTAATGTAGAATCAATTGGCCAAGGAAATAATGATTAACATCTGCTTAGAACCAGGGTCCTTCAGTCCCTAGGAGCTTGGCACTGGGTCTGTGAACCTCCCTGAAAAGGTGTACATTCATTCAGCCAGCATATTTACTGAGTGCCCTTTGCTAGATGTAGAGATATAACAGTTTACAAAACAGAATTCCTGTCCTCACAGAATTTACCATCTAGTTCAATGGCTTTCAAACTATTTTGACTGAGACCCACAATAAAAAATACAATTTTTATCATGCCCAATGCACTTGTGTATCTGGATGCTTATATCATCAAATCTATCTATTAATATGAAGCAAGGTATGACGAAGAAAAATACTCTGATATCTTCTATTCTATTTTTTAGAAGGGCTTGTCATCATTTTTGAAATGGATTTCATAACCATTATTGGATTGCAATCCATTATGTAAGAAACACTAATACTTTTTAGTTATGTGAGATAAATACTAATCTAATAGTCACATATAAACATATAATAAGTGGTAATAATTGCTCAAAGGAAGAGAATAAGGTGCCAGGAGAGACTATCAGAGAGCTCTGACCTGGCCTTGGAATCTCAGGGTAAGCATACCTTGAGAAGATGGAATATGAGCTGAGATTAGATTAGAAATTAACTAAAGGCAGGGAAAGGAAAGGAATGAGTCTGTATGTGAAAGTAAGAGCTTAGGCTGAGGTCTCAAGTGGGACTATATGGTGACAAAATATAAGATAGTTCATGTCTATGGAACGAACATCAAAGTAGAGGACGAGGAAAAAGCAATACCAAAACAATTCTGGAGAATAGAAGGGCCAGACCCTGACAGCCTTAGCAAGTGAGGAACTTAGTCCCCTCCACCCCCCAAGAGTAATGAATGGGAATTCATGATAAGGTTATACAAAGTGAAAGAATGGAATACTCTAGATAGTAAAAGATGTTCTGTCCTAATGTACATCAATTTCAACATTCCTACCATGGAATATTAAGCAGCCATGAAAATAAATGTAGAAATTCTCTAGTACCACAATCAAAAGATATTCAGAATATACTGTTGATTGAAAAAAAAAATCAAGGTGAACAAATGTGGTACAGAGGTACCACATTTTTGTGTAAATAGTAAGGTTTTAAAAAAGAGCTTATGAGTTTACATTTCCATACACATGTATAAAATATCTTGTAAAAATGTTTAGCATGAGTAACCTAGTTACATGAGGGAAGGTGGCTCCTCATTAAATACACCTTTTCATACCTTTAAAATTCTGGAACCACAGAGAGGATGAATTGGGGAGCAAAAATATATGAGAACAGTGAAGATGATATTTTGAATCAAGTATTGGGAAGAAGGAGGGACAAGAGGAAGGAGAAAGGCATGCATACATCCCTGGCCTCTGAGGATTCCTATCAAAAAAGAGCCACACTAAAGCATTCTCACATTCATTATCTCATTTTCTCCTCACAATGTCCCCTGGAGGTGAGGATACATCACGATCCCCATTCTACAGAAGGAGAAGAAAACAGGTTCAGAATGGTTATGACCTCTCTGCAGCCACACTGCCAAAACCTTGGAGCTAAAGTTTGAATCCTAGAGGCAGGGGTTATGAACTGTAAATCAAAGATAAATTTATGGAAAGATACTGGGATGTTAATAGGCATTTGTTAGGGTGTTTCTTTTGTATAGGAAGATTTAAGGCACAACAACATTGTGAAGAGTTAACTACTGGGGCTACATCTGTATTCCAAAGGCTTCAGAGGGCCTGCTTCAGCCAATCCTGGATTCTAGGAAAAGAAAGACACACAGAGAGGGGAACGTATGCACACACGCACAAAGCTAGGTATAAAGTCTTTACCTAAATGCACTAGACACTTTCAAAACAACTAAACTACAGGGTGACAACTTTTATACTTAAGTTCTTCTCAGTATCTTTTTAAAAATGTTTCTGGGAAATGTGACACATCCCTCTTTATCTTCTTAGTGAAAACTCTGACAAGCTACTGATTATGAAACTCTTACTGTTCCTCCTGATGAACTGAGCTAAATAAATGTGATTTCTGTCCTCACTGTGTTATTTTCCTCAACTTTTGTAATTTTTACAGTTGTTCTCTGTTGGGCACTGAAGGCCAAGATCTCCAACGAGTCCTGCCACCCTTCTGTGCTTGGGTCAGAGCCTCGTAAGACCTACAGTTTCTGTCTGCCACAGAAATATCCAAATATTTTAAGTAGATTTGAATTCAGTTTAGATAAAATCTCAGTCTTCTCCTTGGCCTGAAGTACAAAGGGGTCGACATTTAGACATTCTCCCTAAACTTTAGGATATACTTAATCTTTGCTTTTTTCATACTAAGAGACAGAAGTGCTATAAAAAATAATCCAGGAATCACTTTTATTTGACTTGAATTACACAATTAATTTTTCCTTAAAACTCTAATAGGTTTTAAAATATAATCAGATTTTTAAAATATAAGGTAGAACTCAAAATTTCTTTAATGAATCATTTAATCTATATACATATTTTTATTTTTGTCCAGATAGAAAGATATCTAATAGCAAATGTATAAATACATAAATTAATTTTCTCAAGTATTTAAGAAAATCAAGTTTTTGTTGGGAGGGGGGTGGAAGAAATAGTATTAGAACTAACTTATTTGAATATATGGGGGAAGGGAGGAGGCAATAAAGAGGGAAAATGGCCTAGATGAATTTTTTTGCAAATAAACTAATAAAGTCTATGATGTGTGGGGTGCCTAATCCTGGATTTAGAATTCAGAAGACTTCGGTTCTATGCAGTTTGGAAAAACTGTGTCCTCCAGGAAATCACTTAAGCTCCTTCAGGTCTCCATTTTCACAACCCTAAAATTCTATAATGTAGAAATACAAAATTAGCAAGAAAATAAAAATTATAAATCTAATGTGGCTCTGTAGAAAATATCCTCTCACTTAAGTCATAATAATGCAAACAAAGATAATTAGATGATAAATAATACAAATTTACTCTAAACATGACTCAACCTTTTGTGAATAAGACGTGTACTATATAATACAGATCTGAAAATTAAACATCTACTATGACAATAATCTCCCTAAAAGAGCAAATTCATTTATTAAATTTTAATGCTAAAGTTTAAATATCTAAATCCTAATATGTCTTGATTACAAGCATTAAAGTATTGCTAAGCCTTGCAAAAAATGTATATTTGCAAAATTTACTTCTACTTGTTAATGGCTATCTATAATCAAATATGAATTTTTCAGCATTTAGCTTTAAAAAAGGTATGCAGAGAAAAACATAATTCATGTATTTATACATTTGCTATTAAGATACTTCCCCAGTTGGGCAGGAACCAGAATCTGTATATGTAAATTAAATGGTCAATTTAAAGTGTTTTATTAAAACCTATCTTATTTTTTATCCTTATTTATAATTATAAATGCTATAACTTTTACAGCTGTATAATTAGTCTTTGTGGGCATTTTATTACCAAAGCTTATTCTTCAAGGTTTCAAGCCTTCAGGGAAAGTGAAATTATCTGCTGAAAAAAGTGAAACAGTTTAACTGTCTCTCATTCCCTGGTAGGGAGTGAGAATTTGATTTCCCCTCCCCACCTTGGTTAAGTAATGCCACAGGAGGAGAGCGAGAAAGAATTCACTGGCATTAGAACCACAGTTAAATCTTTGCTTCCCCTGTCTGCTACTTGATTTAGTTCTGATTTAGGTTTGATTATCCCCAAATCAAAACTCCTTTACCCCACTGCTTCTCAAAATTAAAAGTATATCAAATTCCTGAGGCACATTGTGAAAAATAGATATCTAGGCACCATCTCAGACCTACTGAATCAGAATCTTTCCCAAGGATAAAAATAGGGAGTTGGGGCTGGAGGGCCAATTCTGTATTTGGAGAGAATGTTAAACATGGTGGCACATTCTGGATCTTCATATTGAAAAGTATTCAGGGTCCTGAGGCCTCAAACAGAGGCCCCTCCATCACAGATAGAGGACAACCTGGTGATTGCCGGGGGGAGGAGGAGGTTGGGAAGCTGGGTGAAAAGGCAAAGGATTAAGAAGTACAAATTGGTAAGTTACAAAATAATCATGGGGATGGGAAGTACAGCATAGGGAATATAGCCAACAGTACTGTAATGGCTGTGTGCAGAGCCAGATGTGTGCTGGAGTAATAGGGAGATCACTTTGTAAACTATATAAATATGGAACCAATGTACTGTATACCTGAAACTAATATAATTACATATATATGTAATTTAATATATATATGTATATATTAAAAAGGCCTCTCTAGGATACTAAATGACATACTGATATCTGTCTCATGACACGGAAACAGTTGCTTCTAAGAATTAGGCAACACCAAATCATCCTGTAAATTTTACACTGGTTTATGCTGTTTGGGATGTGAACTTATCCACAGCTCTGGATTCTAATGGGTAACTTAATGCTTTCTCTTCTCCTCTTACTCTGCTAAAAAACGAACTCAAAGAAAGAAGTGAACGGCTTTTTAGTTTACAGATTCATCTTAACTGTGCCTAACAGCTTTAGTAGTAACACTGCTGTCCAATCAATGTTTTAACTATTTACGTTTACATAGCAGTGTTCTTTTTGGTTAAAATTAAATTGTCAAATTTAGTCTATACAGGCAGAATGTAGGCAGCAGATGTCTACACTGCACAGGTGATTAATTCGCCCTCTTTTGGAGGAACCTATTGAAGAATGCTATCTCCTACAGTTTTAGTGCCGGCTGTTAAAACCAGGAAATAGAAGCCTGTGGCTTAGAAAGGTACAGGTACACCTGTCTTACAAGTTGAAGGCAAAATCCTGACAACAACTACTAGCAATGAGAAAGAGGTCAGGCAGCAAACTTCAGTGATTCAGACTCAAAAAACAGTCCGTCTTTAGAGAGGACAAGAGCTAGAAGACCACTGAAAAAATAATGTGCACTGAATAAATACGTGCTTGCAAAAAGATTTAAATTTTATTCTTAATTAAGTCCTCATTTCAAGGTAGCGACTGTCATTTTAATTTACAATTTCATGGTAGCTGAAACTGCCAGATCCTTTATCATCTTCTATTTTCAATGCTCAGTCCATATAATTCTACTACCATGAAACAGTGTGGTATCCTCTCCACGAACTGTTAGAGGACAACCTATTTTCTTTATCACAGAGGCTTATGACAGAGGGAGCCCTGGCATGCACCAGGCTCTGCTCCCTCAACAAGCCACCTTCCCTTCAGCTAAATGCCAAGGAAGTAAATAAGTAGCACTGTAATCAGCATATATCTCAGGGAGCTCAAATAGGCCTGTCACGGTTTATAGTCCCTCCTTTATTATTTTCCCCTCATCTGACTTTATTACTCATCTCTTATTATTCATTAAATTTACTTCAGAAGTTCAACCATGTACTTATTCATGTATGAAATAATTATTTATTTAATACAAATATAAAGTATTTGTACATCTTCCAATGCTAGTTGAAAAACAGAGTATAAACATAGTGTATAAAACAGGTAAGTCATTTTCCATTACTTAGCTAATAAATGCATTAGCGATTACCTGGTACTCAGAAAGAAATATTTAAATGCAATATTCTCAGAAAGTCTCATTTTTACATAATCCAACTCTTCAAATTTATTAAAAGAGATCTACAATGCTTACAATCTTCAAAAATGGTTTGCTCAGATTATTTTAAAAGATGTTCTTAAAAATCTGGTTCACAAATATTTTCCTTAACTATCTACAACTGCCTATGAAGGCACATGCTAATTGCCATATCACAATGATGGTGGTTGATAACAGCTACTCATATTTACTACTCTAACCTTCCTGATCATATGAAATAGGCACTCTTTATTGTCCACATTTTACAAATAAGAAAACTGAGGCCTGAAGAGATTTAATTACTTGCTCCCAGTAACAGATCTGGAAAGCAAAGGGGCCAGTATTTTAACTTGGGCTATCTAACTTCAAAGTTCTTAAAGACTCTAAATAGTCTTACAGTAAGAAGTGCATGTGCAGAGAAGATGAGAATAATAAACTCATCTAGCCAATATGGAGAGACTTAGTGTCAGTTAAAAGAGAGAGAGAGATAGTGAGGAAACTGCTGATAACTGGTAGAATACTTTGTAAATTATTAAAGCTGAAGCTGTTTCAAAGCTGACTAGAGTATGAAGGAAGGCAAGATTTGGAGGTGAAAATAAAAAGATAAACGGTAATAGGCTAAAAAGTAACTTGGCTGTCTCTGCATTACCCTAGCAAATAAACTTGAGTTAGAAAAATGTGATTCCTCCATATTAAGTGACATAAATTCTAAGATTATTTCTTTTTTGGTAAAGCAAAATATTTTTTCATGTGAAGGAAAAAAATAATATCTGTATGTGATCATATAGTCCATCAATTAAAAAAAACATTTAAATCATATTATAAAAACATCAAGTTTTAGCTAAAACTTAAGAGTAAAACTGATAATTTTTGGAGGAAAATTTGTAGGTAACTACAAAACTCAAACTGCATATACCACTTATTCTGGCATTTCTACTACTAAGAATCTATTATCCAAAATTACTTGCACAAATACACACACACACACACATACACACACACAGGATTGTCACAGTAGCGCTGCATATAGTAGGGAAAAAATGGAAACAACTTCAAAATCATTCAGTAGCTTAATGGTTAAATATATCCATACTGTGGAATACTATATAACATTTAAAAAAGTAATAGATCTACTTGTCCTATTTGTATTAATGTAAAAAGATATTTATGATATATTAGGAGAAAAAAGCTAACTTCAGGAAAAAGTTTTCTAACTTGTTTTTTATAAGTTACAAAAAGAAAACTGCCTCAAGGTATATAAACCACACCCAGTAGCGGGTTGCTGTGAGGGAATAAGGGGCTACTGAAGGAGGAAGCCATTGGGGGTGGGGAACCAATGAGAACTTGTCTTTTTGTGTTCACTTCTATACTGCTGTAAATCTTTCCAGTCTTATTTTTCAATTTTCTTTTAAGTTTCACACTACGTACTCTGAGATAACATTTAAAGCAACTTTAATTCCCTCCTATAGAATGTATTTGCTATTAACTTGACCACCAGTAGACATACCTTTGTTTAATCAACTGTCAATGCCAGAATGTTCTATAATAGAAAAGATATGCTTTTAATAATGAAATTCTCTCTTTAAGATATCTGCAAAAACTGGTTGCTAATGTAAGCCCAATTACAATGAACATGACCATCTATAGGGAAACAAAAAGAAGAAAGATGTGACATGAAGTCTCCATCAAACGACTCCAACTGTCCCTGTTAGATTTGGAACATGTATGTGTATAAAAATAAATCTCCAAGTTCCTACTTAGAACAAAATGAAATAAAAAAATAACAATATTACTTTTTGTTTAACATATTATGTGTGTTATTTTTTACCCACTGTCCTTAGGGGGGCTACCAAGATACACAGGTCACAGTTCCAGCCCTGATGGAGTTTACAATAAAGTAAACATAAGCTACACAGTGAACTTGAGATTGCTGAGCAGGTTTGCTTATTTGGTAATATCTAGGGGAGCATGAATGGACTGATATATAAGACACAGAGGGACACAGAGGCATTTGGAAGCTAATTTAAGCAGGGCAGGCAAGCATTAATGGAATTTATGGTGTTGGTTTTATAAAAACCATACTCAAACAAACTGAAATCTCTGATCAAAGTAAACACAGGTACACACCTGGGTGGAAGTACAGGAGGTATACCTTTGCAGTATGGATCCTACATGCCTTCTGGGTCTTCTGCAGAAATACCACCACCAGAGAGTCACAGAATCAGAAGCAGAAGAGATTTTAGATGTCATATTTCAAACCCATCTGACATTTGAATACATCTCTTCTACATCCAGATGACTGAGATGGTATCTCTGGGCACATGGCAGTCAAGTGAGGAAGGAGTCTAGCCTACTTTTGGAATTGGTTAGGCTTGGCAATAAAAGAGCCACGGAAATGACCCCTCCTTTCCCTCTGTTCCAAGTTGGGACCAATGTCACAGCTTCCTCTCAGTCTGTCTCTCTTTGTTGTAGTCTACCCAGTTATATGTAGCCCATAAAAAGGTCACTAAAAGAAAAGTACAAGAGAGAAAGTAGAAGAAGAGGAAATATGTGATAGAAAGTCAGAGAAAAGCAAGCTGACTCTCAACTTTAACATCATTCATCCCCAAATTAGCTTCTTCTCTCTTCTTAACAATATGTACTTACAGAAACCCCAACAGGAGATGAACTCAGTTACTTTATTTTTATTATTATTATATGTGTATACATCATATCATTAAAGTTCTTCCAATGCTGTTAGAGAAAATAATGAGCATTTTAAATGAGAAAAAATAAGTCTCGCCAAGGTCACACAGATAATGAGACAATACTGGACTCTAGGCCCCAAATTTCAAGTTCAATGTTCTGTCCCTATACCTCAATTCACCAATCTATAATACATCGCCTTTAATAGGAAGTATAAAGACGAGAAAAGGCTGAGCTGAATTAACTAAGAGAGTGAGTTAGCACTTAAAAATCAGTAAATTTCTAGATAAGGACTTAGCAAAGATACCAGTCTCTTTTAAAGAACATGGAAGATAGAAAGTTTTATTAGAATATAAAATGAAGAGCAAATAATTTTGATTAAAAAATGCAGAACTATAACTGGAGATCTCTTTGGAGGGCCATTAACATTCACTTACACTATTTAGCATACAATGGGGTTAATTTTACACTCTAATCAAAATTGTGTGGGAAATTTTATAAAAAACAATGAAATGTAAAATAAAGTCTACTGACAAGGACTGAATTGTTATGATGAAATCTATATTCCAACTACTTTTGTTGAATCTGTGACCTTAGATAAGTCACTAACCCATTCTTAATTTCTTCATCCAGACACTATCGCAATTACAAATTTGCAATGCCTAACTTACAAGGAAACTATGAGGAACAATGTACCTAAAATAGACTTGAAGAAGCTTTTAATTCCTAAGAATAGAATTCTTTAAAAAATATTTCAAAATAATCGAAAACAACAGAATTTTAAGAAGCATTAGGATAAGTTCACTAGGAAAAGGAAAAACCAACATAGTTTTGCATTTACTTATAAATTATGACCTTCTTCTAAAAAGAATTTGAATAAGCTAAAACTCATTGTCTTTAAGATGTCTACTAAAAGAATCAAATCTAAATCCTATCCTGTTATTTATCTAGCAAAAAGTGATGCTTTTCCTTAAGAGAAAAATGAACCCTTCTCAATATTTATGTTCAAGATATCTTTCTTCAAAGAAAAAACGACACCCACAAACCATACAAAAAAAGTATTTCTTTAAAAATGGGTTTAAAAAATGCTGTATGTACATACATTTGGAAGCAGGTGGGACCATGTAGTCAAATAACCGAAAACATTTTTAATTCCACCCACTACTAAGTCATCAATCTAACAGCTAAAATGAGACCCTCCAGGGAGTGGATTTCCCATTTCATCATTTAAAGTCATGGCCTGCTTTCTACCTCTCTTCTTCTTTACCAATTGTCACAATAGAATGGAAGGCAGGAAGGCAGTTCATGTAATTGGCCCATTTCCAGGCTGGGAGCAAATCTGATGATAAATTAAGCGGAGAGAAAGCTGCTCAAGTACACTGCTTGTGTGAAACTGTCCTCATGCAAAAGTTATCTGAAAATCACACTGAGTCTAAAGCTAACTCGTATTCTGTCCTTGATACTTTCTTAGATATAGTTTTCCTCCAATTTTAGAAACTGTGGAAGAAATGTAATATCATGTAAACACACTCTGCATCCAACTTTACATTGTTTCCTCAGTCCCACTATTTCAACACATAAACAGACTTTATTAAAAGCTTTTGGATAAGAAATTTTGAGGACTGCTATTCTTCAAATCAAGACAAATGCTGAACAAAAATGACTGTTGATGTGGACCTCTAGTTAAACTAAAACTTAGAATACAAAGTGCTGCTAATAGGTCACATGAATTAAAAAAAAGAAAAAAAGGAGAATGCATAGAAGTTGGAAGAAATGGTATATCCTATTCTTTTGCCGCCAATGAACAAGTTAGTAAGAAGCCACAAACAGGCTCTTGAGAAATCTCTGTAATGATTGTGAGCTGGCTAGAATTTTCATAAGGCAGCAAGGTTGAGACAGATAAGACATGACAGAGCCAAAATCTATTTGCAAAATGTGTTCTTGGTAGGTCCAAGGTACTTCTATGACAGAGTTGTTCACAATACTGTTATTTAACACTGGTGGACTCTACCTAGTAAAATGCTTTACATACCCTACAATAACTACTTTAATAAAGCCAAGTCTGATATGGGGAACACTAGAAGAAATATGGCTCTGTGGATTTTCCTTTAACATAAAAACCATGTGAAAAATATCTTAAGGCATCAAGAGACTTATAAAAGAATGCTCACAGCACTATTCAAAACAAGACCCATAGATAAGGCTATTGAGCACTTGCAATGCGGCTATAGTGTGATTTGAGATGTGCTTTTAGTGTAAAACAGACACCAGATTTCAAAGACTTAATATGAAAAAAAGGTTAAATATAACAATATTTTTGTTGAATTGATATTTATGAATATTGTGATACTAATACGAATATGCTGAATCAATATTTTGACTGTGGAGATAAATAAAACCTATGTTAAAATTAATTTTTTAAATGAGGTTATGAGAATATTTTAAATTATGCATATGGCTTATGTTATATTTCTACTGGGCAGTGATAGAAATGTTCTATTGTTGGCATGGGTGTTGGTTCGTCTTCTGAACCTGCACATTCACATTTTATGCATTTTTCTGCATGTTGTATCTCACAATTTAAAAGATATGATCTCCAACTGCTTTCCATAAATGCCTATGTTTGCTCTATTAAGTAATGACTCTGAAGAAAACCTACAACAGGGCTGAGTGACTTACTGGCTTAGTTAAGACTGTTACATTCTTCAACATATTTTTAAATATTTAAAAAGCTATGTCTAAATGTTTTAAAAGCACAGTAACCTCTAATTAACATTATTTATCTTGTACTAATGTAATATATGAAATAGGTGGTGGGTGTATATCTGAAAGTTGCACATACATTCTTGTGAGTCAACATATTTGCAATGTACAAAATAAATGGTTGATAAATGTGTTTACAAACAAATGAGATATGTTCAAGGTATAAAAGATTTAAAAGAAACCCTTTTGGGGATTTCTTTCTAAGAATAATTTACTTTCTTAAAGTGTCCTGTCACAAACTTACAGCCTTGGAAAGTAAATTTTAAAATAAAATGAAAAAGAAAATTCTGAGCATGCACAAGTCAGTTTACTGACAACAGCTGACATGGGTGAATTAAATAAGTGTTTTTCATAACTAATGTCTAGTATTTGATGCCATTTTACCAAATATAAAAGTATAAGAGTCAAGCTTTAACAAATGAGAAATTTTTCTGAGCATGAAAGGCTTGTTATCTAGTAGAATGCACGAAACACTTCAAAAGAAATGTTTTTGGATGCAAAACTAAACTTAAAATTCTCTCACGACAACCTAAGAGCAATGCTAATAACCTAATTCACATTTAATTCATTTTTATGAAGAACTGAATTTATCAACAAAGAAGAATCCAGAGAAGAAATCTACAGAATGACTTTCTATACTCACCATGAACTTGATTGATTTCTGAATTCTGGGACAGAATCTCATCTGCTAATTTTTGAGCAGTTGGCAAAACTTCTGTGTGGTGCACTGTGATCAAATACTGTACAAACTTTTGTAGTTGGTCTCTATTCATTTGAAAGAGAGTCTCTGAAATGGGAAGATGCAGTTTGACCTGATCTGGCTTGCGGATGCGGTATAAAGACAGCGCCACAACATGGGCACAATAAAATATGTCCTTGTTTCCACAGCTGCAGGTCACTGAGGTAATCTTGCAACGATCAAAGCTGATGGCCACGTTGCAAACGGTTTCTGGCTCCGATTGTATTGCAGGTTCTGTTACTGTGCCACTTAAGTGGAAACCTGTATGAGAGAGAGAGAGGAGAGTTTAGCTTCTGCATTCAGATGCTATGAAATACTCCAATTCTTTGACATGTATAGTAACTGACAGAGGCACTCAAACCCCACTGCCCCCTTTCCCCAACCCTCTGCACCTTATAGGTAAAAAACAAATGGTATTCAACAGACATCTGAAGTATTTTACACAGTCAAATGAAAACACTTGTTGCAGTATACCACCACCGTATCCACAGGAAATTGTTAGATCACAGCACTAATGAGCCATCATTGTTCTACTCTGAATCTGTGGTATACTGGACAAAAATCTCCTAGATCAGTGGTTTTCTTTATCAGTGGGTTTCTTCCTTTAAAAAATAAACTTTCCAAAGTAGAGTAGGCCAGCTCAGCTTTCTTCTCAACAAACTCTTCCCTTCCCTCCTCCTTTATTCCAGGCTAGTGCCTCCTTCAATCAACTTTGCATCTCTGAAGGCATCCCTTTTCATAGGCATTGACCAGAAAAATAAAAAAAAAAAAAAATGAATACTCCCTTCTGTATCATGCATAACAAATACCCCAGTACAGGAACGTGCATGAGCAGTGTCTGCTGGTTGAACTGCAAAACCCACCAAATCTCACACATACCAGTCTAGGTAGCTACATGCATATGCGCTCCCTCCCCACCCTCTCCCCACCAAGGGGGAAAAAATCACCAAGTGGCAAGAGGCCTCAAAGGCCTTGTAGCTTAAACTTAGAATCACTCAGGAACCCCCACAATCCCACCGACCGATGGCCATCTGGCCACTGCTTACAACAGTCCAGAGATGACACGTTTACCCCATATAGGCAACAATGCTCCTGTGGGTAGTCCGAGCTACAGTACACAGTCAACTGAAAACTGCCTACCACACCGCTGCCACCAGTCAGTCCTGGCCTGTTTGGCCAGGGAACAAATCCTCCTCATACCTATTCCCTACATGTGTGTATGGGAAGGTTATCATGAATTTTTTTGTGGTACATCCATTGTTCCACCTTCCCTTTGGGAACCTCCACGACACAGATTTATGACAGGATTTCAGGTGCCTAACAGAAACTTAAAGCTACAAAACAAAGCCTTTTGCTCCCCCTTTTAGTCTGCCACTATCTATGCTACTTGAATAAAATTAGTCAAGCAGGCCACTGCTTCTTCAGGTTCTCCTTCATTCACAAAGAGAAGTATCTTTGCCAAGTGGGAACTCTAGGAGGGGTGTTGCACATGAAGCTGCAGAGATGTGACATGAGAATGACAGCCAGATGACACCTAGAGTTCACATGTGGCACATCTGAACCCCATTTATTATCTCCAAGGGAGGATAATCAGACTGTAGAGTTAGAAGAAACACTACTCAACTTACAAAAAATCTTTCAGAGTAATATAATTTTGTCATGATAATTCATATTCAGCAACAGTGGAAAGAGAAAAATGGTATAATAATTTTTACCAAATTAATCAATTTAAAAAGTATTTTCTTAAAAACAAGTTATTATTATTGCTTCACAACAAGAAATTTTGAAAACTGTAATACTGGTAACCTTTGGTTTTCTTCCAGAGAGTACCAATTTTGATTTCCTTCCAGAGTTTCAGAATGGATATTCCAGTCTCCTTTAGATCTTTTAGTCAGGAAGTTTTTGGGAAACCACAATTAAAGACATATAATAAATGTAATCATATTTTGAAAAATTTTAACTGTATTTTCCCAGGAAGAAAAAGTCGTTAAAAAGTAAACGCTCAAGAAAATTTCAAAAATGAAGACTAATAAGGGCAGTCTTTCCTTATTATATACCAGATGCACTATAAGTCTGCAATAAAAATACTAATCTGATATCACTCAAGATCAAGGAGTTTCATAAATGTTCATTTTCCAAGTAATTCTAGATGATCTTTCATGTACCCACTTTAAAGAATTCCAACCATTTTTGTTGAAAATATTTCTATGTGTTATAATTTCTATCCTGCCTCATGAAGCAGCTGACCAGTCAGTGTGGCCCATTGGGGCATCACTTCCTGTCACAGAAAATTGCAGGTGGCAGTACTCCACTATCAGTTATCAAGATGATTCCTCTCTTATACTACTAGACTCCTCTCATATTCCTTGCCCTCAGGTCAGCTGCACCTCTAATGTGACTAACTTTGTGATAGTGATTTAATGTTTAGAGACCTATCAGTACTGTTTTTTTTTTCTTACTTTTAGATTGGGATGGTTGATATTGCCAGAGACGAGACGCTTTACTTTAAATTCAGAAAAATTACATACACATACTTTTTAAGGCTATGCAATAGCCAGTCAATATGTAGGAATTCCATTAAGCCTTACTTCAGGATATTTTGGGATCTCCAATTTGAGAAAGCTCTGAAATTCCACCAACTCACTTTCTTAGGGTCTTAAATCACTCAGAGCACCCACAAGAGATGCAAGGAGAATAATTCCTCCTTCAACAATCCCTAGAGGACTATAAGACATCTTTCTTCCACTACCTCTCCTCTCCATCGCCAGCCAGTCTTATCTCTTAGGTACTGGGTGACCGAAACAAAAATAATGTTCTTGAGAATGGATTTTGCCTTTCTGGAGTTCTGACAAACCCTGATGACCAACTGTTTTAAGCTCACAAAAGCAACATCTCCTCCTGAGATAGTTAGCTGTCCTACATGACAGAAATGAGGACACAAAAATAGGCAATCTTCCACTCTATAGTAAAACATGGAAAATTCACTGTTTTGTTTTCAAAGAACTAAAACTGAAGAAATTACAAAAAACCTTTTCTTACAAATATATTTATTTGACTTTACAAAACATAATCTGTCAAAGATAGTTACTCCTGTAAGAGCAAACCTCTCTAGGCAGTCAAACTGTTTTATCATCATGCCACCACAGAGCTCAACAAAAAGTTAGCATTCACATTATCAATCTGCAGGAACTGAAGAAAAACAAAGCAGAAACCAAGGCAGTTTTGTATAGGCCTTGATAACAGACTTTGATTCGGATCAGGTTCTGCTACTTAAATGCTGAGTACTCTGGACTTGTTATTTAACCTCTCTGAGTTCTGCTCTACTTGTGTGCAAAATGTGGCTAGAAATAGCTCCTAGGGTTGTTCTGGGATTGAAATGAAATAACATATGTAAAGCACCTGGCACATAGTAAAAGTACTCATTAAATTTTATTTCCCTTTCCTTCCCTTCCAGCTGGAGAAGCAGGAGAAGGGTGTTGGATACATTCCCTTCATCCATAACACTTTCTTTTTCTATGCTACTGGAATACTGGAGGAAGTGGGGGGATGATCTCACTCATGAGGTGACTTGGAAAATAAGCTTGAGCACCGAGAATGATTGAGGTGAGCAGGGCAACACTAGAATGATCATTGCTATTTGACAACAAAACCAAAAAACTTCAGTTGTACATCTTTGCTCACTCCGGCTCTTTCTCCATTTCCCTATTAAGTTCTGCCTGCACACAAATAGTTAATTTCATACACAGAGAAACTTAAAAATAGGTTTTTTTTTTTTTTTGAATCATCATATATATCTCTAAAGTGTTATGATTTAACGGTTCTCAATGTGTGGTCCAGGGATACCTACAGCCAGGTCCCTGAAACCCTTTGAGAGATTCCCCAAGATCAAAACCTTTTTCATAATTATACCTAGATGTTACTGACCTTTTAAACTCTCTCTCATTAAGTTTTCTAGAGGCTACATGACATGTGACATCACAACAGACTGAACATAGTGACAGGTAAGAAAATCCAGCTCTCTTCCAAAAAGATAATACAGAGATTTACAAAAATATAAAACAATGCCACTGTTTTCACTAAAACATTTTGTGCTTTGGAAACCATGGCTTTTTAAAAATAGAGTTCTGTTATTTATGTTAAGTTTATTATTATTTAATAAATATAATTTTTCACTTTTCTCAGCTTTAAATCAAACACAGTAAGTATCAATAGGTATTCTCATAAGCAAAAGGACAGTGGGGTCATCAATAATTAAGAATAAAAGCAGAAAGATGAAGTACTGCTATTATAATGTGCTGTTAAGAAAGAGAAAAAATAACTCCCTATGCCAACTCATCTTTGAAACGGCATTACTTGTACTTGGATCTTTCAGTAGGTCAGTAGTTAATAAGACTCAGCAGAGAAATATGGAAGGGGCAAATTTCTCACATGAGCACAAAATCAAATCATCTACATTAATTTCACATTAATGAGCATTAATTATGGTTCCTAGAAAGCGAATATTTAATTCTTCACTGATATTCTAAAATAAGCCTTCCTTGAAAGTTAAATTTCCATACCTAAGGTTAGACTTTAGTTGCATTTTAAAGGGACAAGGAGACCCATAATATCCGACTGGAAAGACAACTGTCTTAAAATACATAAAAAATTTCTAAAGATGGGCCATTTTGTGCATATGTGTATATGTGCTCAGTTAACAGAAAAGCGGTTACTAACTCAAAACATTAGAAAATTTCTAAGCTAAAATAAACTGCTAGACATAAAATAAATACACACTAGAAACTACTGCTTTCAGTGAGCTTTCTTTTCAGAAAAATATGCACAGTGTGCATGAGGCACTCAAGTAACATATTCTTCTTTGAAAAAGAATTTAACAGAAGCACTGGTGTAATACTTACACAAATACATCTTTTACCCCTTTCCTAAGTAAAAAGAACCCCTGGGGAAATTAAAGGCAGAAACCAAGGCAATGTAATGTTACGGTTGAAAGGGTGGTAAGGGTTGTGAGAGGTTTTTTTGTATGTTTTTAAAGCCAAGTCTAAAAAATGCAAAAGTGTTAACATTTAACACTCTCACAACAAAGTATTCATTGGTTAGCTAATCCACTGCACTGGCTAAATGTATAGCAAATAATACCTGATTACGTGTCTCTGGTAAAATAGATGAGTTAATCATTGCCCGCCCTGCCCCCGCAAAACCGAACCTTTACCTTTCCTAATGCTGTAGAACTATAACACACAAAATCCAATTCGCCATGTTGCAATCATCAATTAAAAAAAACAAAACATTTTAATTCAAATTGTGCTTAATTTCCATATCAGCAACTGACAGGATAAGATAGAAGCAATAAATTCAACTTAAAAACTAACTTATTTAAAATATGTTATTCCTTCTCAACTACATAATTTTCTTAAAGGGAAACCCTAAATTAAAGAGAACTGCATCCTGTGAGCTAGTTAACTAAATCCTCTAGCCCTAATTTCTAATACTAAGCTTAAACAGCTTATAGAAAGACATTAGGAGTTTTTGCTGGTAATCACTAATCAAGTGGTTTCCGTCTTTAAGAAAATTATTTTTTAAAGGGAAAGCTTTATTTTTAAGCCCATCTTAAAAATGCCTATTTGGAATGGAATCATTCCTACACCTCATTAATATCTGAGAAAAAGACAATGGCAAATTAATGCAAAGACCAGACTGTACACTACAGCACATCATATAAGCAACATAAAAATTTATGGAGTGTCCCCTGGATGGGCCCAAGGGTTTCCAGTAGCATTGTTTGGTCCTGGTTTTGTTTTCACATTAATGTAGACTCTTGCACCAACTCATACAAGGAGCCATATGATCAAAATGACCATTAGATATGAACGGCATTAGACAGTTAATTAAAAGTATTTCTGAAAAAGACACTTAACCATTAATTTAGCTTTCTGCAATGGGGACCTAGAAGAAACACTAGTTTAGAGGAATGTGCTGGATTTTTTTTAAATCACATCACTCCACACGTCATCCCAAATTCTGAAGTTCTTAAGGGTTCCCCACCACCACCATTACCATCAAATAATTTTCCACAAATTAAAGAAACAATCATTGCCCAGCCTCGGATTCTGGGTGGGGAAATAAGTTTGGTAGACTTTGAGTTACTTGTACAACTATAAAACCGCAAGGTGCTTAAGAATTTAAATTCTTTGCCTCAATCTTTTAAATTCCACTTCATTCCACTTTCTCTAATGCCAACATTTTCTAATACAAGCAGAGCAGCTCCAGCCTTAACTCTTCTTAAAGGCTAGATCAGCCAGGCTCCCTGTCTGCATAACCCCGAATGCTGCTCCTACAGTTCAGTGCTCCCTCCTCTTCCTCACTTGGCCTTTTTCCTGTGCTCCCAAATTCTGAAGCGCATATTAAGTTTATAGCTCTGTAGTGCCCAAACACCAACTCTTAACACCTCTACACATCTTTGTCTTACTTCCCAGGACTAGGCCTAAAAGAAGAAGAGGACAGAAAATCCTTTCATCAGTTTATTTCCTACTGTTGCTTACAGCAAAACAACCTTCAGAAATGCTTGGCTATTTGCTTTAGGAGTAGGGGTGAAGGAGAAACTCTGGAGACTAATCCTGTTTACCAGACCTAAGAGGTAAGGGTAAAAGTGTACATGACCTGGAAGAGGAGAATGCAAGCCTCAGCAGC
Organism: Macroglossus sobrinus; assembly: GCA_004027375.1. Classification (NCBI taxonomy): domain Eukaryota; kingdom Metazoa; phylum Chordata; class Mammalia; order Chiroptera; family Pteropodidae; genus Macroglossus; species Macroglossus sobrinus. The sequence goes on from PVKZ01003131.1 coordinate 120,548, forward strand.
CAAATTCCAACACCCATACCTTGGAGCTCTGGTCTGACTCCTCAAGCCCAATGCAAACCCCGGCATTTTGGCCCTAACGGATTCCTAATGCCTTACTCCATTCCCAAGCTCTATCAGATTTAATTCTCAAAACCATCCTACAGAGTAAGCATCACACAGGTGAAGAAGCTGAGGTCCTCTCTGAGAGGTAGTGGTGGAACACTCTGGATTAAGCAGACCTCTGAAAACTGGTAGGAACATGGGTTTTCCAAAATCCCAATAACAAACTTGCAGAAATAAATCTTTTCATATCAATACATAAATAATTTAAAAGGATGAGGCAAATTAAGAGAACCAGACACTTGAGTAAACACTGCTAGGTTTCAGGACCCTTGGAGGCAGGGATGCTGTCTTTCATCTCCATAGCTCAAGGATCCAACATAGCTCTTGGAATAGACCAGGCCCTTGTAACTGTGTCAAATGAAGGAATTCACAGGGCTCTTGGAGTAATACCATCCTGCACTGTATAAGTCATAAGTGATGAATGCTTTGGCCCCAAGCCCAAGATACTTTATACTTAACAAAAGACTATTTCTAAGAGTCCACTCCTCTCTTATATGTTATGCTGGAAGCAGAAGTCTGTGACACCCTCAGGGACCGCAGAGGTCTATAGCATCATTGTCACAGAGGACTGTCTTGCAGGAAAACACTCAAGAAGCATTTCTTAGATGAAAGAACACACAAATCCTCTTACACTATTGGTATGTGGAACATACAGATTGGTGCTTCTCAAGCTGGAATATGCATCAGAATAACTTTTTCTTGTCAGAATATGTTTAAACAGTAAACAGAATAGTAAAGAATATATAACTTGTGATATAAATAATACATACTATTTCTAGCTTATTATGTAACCTATGATACCCATTCCAAGAAGTCCAGTATGGTATATTAAACTGGTTTGAGTATTTAGAAAAAAAAGAAGGAAAAAAGAACTTTATAGTAACAAATATGTATTTCTATCAAAATTGTTAATACAGCTATACCATCCTATTTTAAGTAAAACCTTCATTAAAAATCTAAATTAAAATATAAGATTTAAAAAACAACTAATCTGAGAGTATTTACCTTTATAAAGAGGCTGTTTTACAAGTCCCACAGGATTCCTTATAATTGAGGATTCTTTGTGTATTCAAAACTATTCAATTAACGAAAAAATATATTGGCAACACTTTTAGTAACACAATTTTTTGCCTAAGGCAAAGTGTACTCTATATTAGAAAGAGGCAACAGTATATGCAGAATAACACAAGATGAGGTAGGATTTTAGAAAGAATTAGAACCTTTTAAACTAATATCAGTTTTCCTTCTAATTCCAACACATCTCAGTTAAATGACCACAGACAAATAACTTAGCCTCGATTTTCACATCTCTAAAAAGGGATTAATAATACCTATCTTGCAGAACTGCTGTAAAGATTAGAATTGACAATGTATGTAAATCACCACGAGGACTTCTTTTATGGATGGTCTGTTATCATCATTATTGTAATAGAAATGTCACGTGATCTTGGAAGGTCAGTATTTCTAACAAGTACACTGAAACTCTAGGCTGTTAGTGTGAGCATGCACGCTGTTGGAAATGCCAAGCTCTCAAAAGCATGCCTGCTTTTCTATTACAATAATAAAGAAGAGTTTGTTGTTATTATAATTATATTCTAATACATTCATACTCCAAATTAATGGAACTATCATTTTTTATTCATTTGTTTCTGATTTACATAGCACATTCTTAAAATGGGATTTGATTCCAAACAGAAAAGATTTTGATTCCCAAAAAAGTCTTAGAAGCTTTAATTTTGTCTTAAAATATCTTCACGTTTTAATAAGTAACTAATTTTTCATTCCTAGTTTTCATGATCTCTCTTCTGAAATAAAAAAAACACCTTTTTTATCTCTAATGTTTGCCTTCTAATGACAACATATGTAAAATTATTTTTACATCTCAAATCTATCTCTCACTGAACTGGAGACTGAAACTTGGATGAAACACTAAGGAAACTTACCAGTTCTTGTTCTGGAAGAAAAAATGCCTATAGTTTTTCATTTTTAGAAATTTATGGCCTGATAGGCAGCGTAAAGTCAGAACTCCTGTTCTCCTCAAAGAATGGCAAGAACACTAGCCCTGCCAGGGCTGTAGGTATGCTATTTCTCTGGCTGTGATATCCAGCTGAGAAGAAAAACATCCATGCTCTGTGTGTATCTTTTTAAAAGAAAAGTGAGGTAAGAATGTATACTTCGAATACATGACAGATTTTTTCCTAAGTACATAGTGATAAAAGAGAAGCAAAGAAGTTATCTGTTCAAAATATGGATGAAACTTACAGGACATTCCCACCCACATCTTGTAGTACTGTGATCAGATGATTTTTAATTTTCCTTGTTTTGGTTGGTGTGGTGAGTATATTTTTCTAAAATTTCTACAATAAATATAAATGCTAAAAGAAAAAAAGTACTTTCACTAAAATTGAAACAGTGCTCAAAGTCTTCCTGAGTAAAGAATCTGCCACAGAAAAGATGTCCAGAGCATTCTGGAAGCCTGGTAATAACTATACACCAAGTGCAAACACTGACAGTCAGTGTGGTCATTGCACTAAGGACTGGCCCAGACTACACTGGTAACAGCAGTTTATCCCCAGGTTCTCCTTAACCCATGGATGCTCACTCATCCCTCTTTATGGCTCAGCCACACTCCAGAGAAAAAGATGAATTACAGCACTCAAGGTAAGACAAGGAAGAGAGAGACTGGGCTCTGGTTCTCATTCTAGCCATTATCTAATGTTAGCCCAAAGAGCAAGTTACTGAGTATCTATTTCCTATTTTCTTCTCTACGGTATTAAATAAGGAAATAGATTATACTAGATGATTTCTAAAAAATTATAAAAGTAGGCAGCAGTAATGAAGAGCTACTCATGGTAAGATGAAGGATGGCATTTGCCACATTAACTCAAGACTTTTTACCTGCCCTGGCTGCTACAAAGTAGAAACAATGGTCATTTCAAAGGATTTGCAAGCTATGTGGCTCAGGGATGGGGAGAGAAAAAGGATAAATACTGCTATAGCTGCAATTGCGTAAATGACACTGGCACGTGGAGACAATTTTTTAAAGCTTTGAAATTCAATATAAAAACAAAAGTAAAAACAAATTTTATCTACATAAATTTTAACCATCTGCCTAAAACAGATTCCTAAGGCTTATCTTTTTGATGTGTTCTCAAGCAAATCCAAAAAATCTCAAGTTGCATAAAAATATAGGTGAAGTTTATCTATACAAAATGTGTAAAATATAAAATAACACAGAAACATAAAGGAAAGCCCATTAAAAATGAAACAAATGGATCAGGTCATCTTGTCTGCCTTCATCACATTAAAGGCTGTATTCTTTCCATTTTACTATCCATTATTATAAACATGAGTGGCTATACCATTCGACAACCACTTCCCTAATAGTCAAACTTGGTAACAGGCAATGTACAAGTCTCCAGGGAAGCAGCCACGAATAACACAAGGGTTCCAGCTTTGAGAAGTGTGGTTAGACTCTCGGGCAACTGATAGCAAAGAAGACAGATCGGAGTTGGATTCAGAAATAAATAAGAGGAACCTATAGACATCAAATGTCCAAATTCTGTTCTATATGCTAACAGTATTCACTAAAGGGCGGGGGTCTCCTAAGGTCGTATAAGTCTGGATTAAGTTGTATCCAGCATCATCCTTTTGGAGATTCAGAACACACATCAGAATGGTAACAGATTGAAGAACTCATACAATAAAGGGACTCCTGCTGAACTTTATTTACTAGAACTTTAAAGAATGGCAGTAAAAGGTAAAAGGTCAAGAACAGCTATAAAAAAAAAAAAGAAAAAGAAAATATATTTCAAGATGAGCAGTAGGGCTGCTAAACAGAACTAAAGGCTCAATTGAGAATTTAGAAATCATAAATCAGTATGAGCCAATTGAAAGGCTTCTGTGACCTTTCTTCAGGAGTTTAAACCCACTTAGATATGAGTGCCGTAAAGGCTGGAAACGCATCATCATCGGTATCCACCATCTACAATTAAAGAACCAATTATTTATTGGGAAAAGCAAGCCCGTTGTTGAAAGTCAATCTTCTTATAATGCAATCCAAAATAAAATAACACTGTTATTTGCACAATTATAGTTAAAAGTTCATCCTGCGTTCTCTCAACTAAAAATATCTATTAATGTTTGATTCACCAGAATACCACACCTTTTACCCATAACAGTCAAGAAAAGTTTTACAATATTTTACCTCCAAATCCTTAAAACATATATGAGTGGCAAAGCTCAAATATATCTTTTAGAGTTTACCATGCAAATCTTTCATTAGAGTTTATTCCATAATACAAAGAGAATGATGGCTTGGTGTCCTACAAAGGAAGGACTGTGAAGGTGCTAGTGGCACCTAGAAGTACCTAGAATAAGTATATGGCATATGATATATGTTCAATATTTGTTGAGTGAATAAATGAAAAAATGGATGAATAAAAATAGTAAAAATTTTTTTTCAGTAGAGAGGTTAAATGAAATCTGAGTACTCTTCCAAATTGTTCTAGTGTGAGAAACTGCAAGATAGCAAAGTCTGTTAATGTACAACTGAAAATTATATAATTGTATTAACCAATGTTACTCCCAATAAACTTAACTAAATTTTTTTTTTTTAAAAAAGATAGCAAAGTCTGAAATCAAATGATCATGTGCCCTACCCAGGAAGCATATGTAGTCAGTGAGAAACTCTTATTACTTCATAATAACTCTGTTTAAGTGTGACTTTTTCAAAATCTCAGAAAAGTGCCACTAACACTATACACTGCTTTAAATAACATTTTGATTGTATTTATTTATCCTGAAAACAAAATACTTATAATATAAATGAACAGATATATTCCATTTTAGCCTAGGAGAGCATTTTTGTAGGGTGGTGACAGTGACTTTAAAGAGTCAGAAAAATACAGGTATTGGCCCAGGGATCCAACTACAATTTTTCTTGCATTATCAAATAATTATTTAAAAAGCTGTTTATTAATAATAATGACCCAATGTTACCAAACTTTAGGATTTAAATTTTTTTTAATAATATAATTCCAGTGCCAAATTTTTTACTGTTCATTTTAAACAAGAAATGTAAACTCAAATTGCTTCAAATGTGAAAGAGTGCTAATTAAGTAGCAATTATGTATATAGTGGCTTAATGTGTGTTTTGGACTCAAAATCTGTGTCTGAGGATTGTCAGTAAAATGAGATGAGAACTGACAATCCTCAGACACAGATTTTGAGTTTTAATCCCAGTTCTGCTACTAATTAGCTGTTTGACCTTGAGTCTTTGGCTTCATTTTCATATCTGGTCCCTCTCCTCTTTTTTTTGTGGGGATGGGGAGATGTCATAGATCCCTTGAGAATCTGAAAAAAAGCACCAGATGCTCCCCCCAAATATGCATGAAATTATTCAGAGTATTTCAGAGTTTAGGATCTGTTATCTATTCATTTATTTAGGTAAAGAGCTTCCTTATAATTTCTCCGTTGACCCTCAAAACTAAATATTTTAGATTCTAAAGAAGTCAAAAGCAACCCAAAAAACATTATATATATATTTACTGTCAAAATAAAAATGAAAACTTAGGACTTTTGCCTCAAATTATTTTTTTCTTTAGTTTGTAACAGACTTTACAGGACTTTTTTAATAATTAATTTAACAGTATTTAATATGTATATTCGGCTTATTTGTAAGACATTTAGAAGTAACTTAAATACCTATCAAAGTATGCACATATGTGGAAGCAACCATACTTATCCAAGCTAAGAAACTCTATATCAGCAGTGCCCAATCTTTTTAGTACCAGAGACCAGTGCTCCTATGCGCATCTAATGCCTGATGATCTGAGGTGGAGCTGAGGTGGTAATGCTAGCACTGGGGACTGGCTGCAAATACAGATGAAGCTTCACTCACCAGCCCATCGCTCACCTCCTGCTGTGTGTCCCAATTTCTTACAGGATACGGAAGGAAACAGGTCTGTGGCCTGGGGGGTAAGGAGTACTGCTCTATATTATCCATTCTTGAGAAGAAGAAACTTATTTATTATTAAGTATATCCCACAAGTATACGTTTACAAAAAAATTTTTTACCTATCAAAAATCTTCATTTTGTTAAACAAGTGAAAAAACCTAGGCAGGCCAGAGATATACTAGCCTTAAAATATTTTCTAAAAAGCTAAGGAATCCCACTTCATTCTCTTGGATGATTCTTCCTCAAAGTTTATTTTCCTAAATAAATATATGAAAATAATATTTACATATTATTTTTGAGAAGGCCTCTGATACATCAGATCTTACTGTGAAACTGAATTCTCCCGGTATTACAATGACATCCATACTAATGATACAATTTTTAAAGAAAATCATAAACGAAAGGTTGATACCTTAAGGAAAGACTAAACTAGCATAATCAGATTAAATGAGGATCTCATTTTCATTAATCATGACCTTACTAAAACAGTAGTACTGTATGCCCATAACCTTTGTCTCTTGATAATTCTAAAGAACAAAAGGTTCTGCCTTAAAAAAACTGAGGGAAGGTTTATTCCTGAATATTCATTTTACCAGGTTGAAGAAAATCTTTCAAAAATGTATCAACACTTCCCTAGCTTCCTAAAGAGTATCAAAAAATCTAATTTAATATTTGCTGGATGACTCAAGGTTATTATCATTATGAACATTTACTGTACTACCTCCTCCCAGTAATGCCCTCACAGCCTCACTCAGCCAGGTTATCGGCCCTTTAGCTAAAGAGCTCTGCACTGTCCTGCTGGTCAAGTGCCCAGTCTGCTCTTTTTCTCCCTATCTCCTTGCAGCAGTTAGGTACCTCTTCTCAGGCTGAGAAGAGGGAATGCTTAGCAGTTACATTCCCTCTAGTTCTTCTCAACTGCTAGTTTACATCTAGGTGTCTAGATACTAGATGACCATCACTGTTAACACTGCATATAAATAGAAAAGGGCTAGGCATAGGTCTGAGGCATTCTTCTATGAATTAAGTGCTTAAGCTTGAGTCTGGGGATGTTGGTGGATTTAGCTTAGCAGCTTCAACTACCCTTCTTTTATCCTTGCTTCACTATTCTCAATTACATCCCAGGCAGAAAATAATAATTAGAGAAAGCAAATATAATACTTTTCAAGTTTTTCACCAAAGTATCATGAATTAGAAAAGGTAAAATATGAAATTACTTCTCATTACTAGAATATGTGATGTAGTAACATGTCTGATTACTTTAATTACTACTGCTAATATTAACACAAAATGTAACTTTTCTGTCATCACAGGAATCTCAGTTTTCTCTCAGAAAAAAATGACTTTCAGGATAAACAAATGTAAACCAAAGAAGGCTCTACATTTTTTCAAGGGAAACACCTGTGTAAAAAAACAAGCAACACCCAGATCTTGGTTCCTAAATACCATTCTCTAATAAAGAAGCCAAGCTTCTTGGAAAATGGTTGATTCTATGGTTGGAGAAGAAAAAAATACTGATAGTGCCAGAAAGGAAGTGCTTTAAAAAAATTGAGGGAACTGTCCCATCCTGTAAGAGTCCCCTTGGCAAGCAAAATAAATATTTGAACAAAAAAAAATGTATAAAATCAGTATTAGATAATAAATTAAAGAATAAAATATATATCTGAGTCCATACTTATATAAATAAATGCTTGAATAAATAAAGAACAAATGGACACGTCTTCCTCACAGAAGATGCCAATTAATAAATGTAGAAGACATAAGGGTAAAAATAATTATAACAGCCACAGTAATATTTGCTGCAGGCAAGAGACATGACAAATGATAAAATTAGTGGGTGAAGCTTTAAATATAAATAGAATATTTACACAGCCTCAAAGTATCTTCTCTCTAGATATGCAACTAGTAAGTTTAGCACACATCTACAAATATTTTGATACTCCTCCTTCCAGTATATGGAACTTAATTTTCCTCCCCTTGAGTATGGACTGGACTCTAACGACTCCCTTTTCTAATGAAAATAAAAAAAAACAGGAGCTTTATAGTAGAGATACCTGTCAGATGTCACCTTAAGCAAGTGATCAAGGTTAGCATAACCAAAAATAAGTCATGTTGATATCATGTGTACCCCTAAAATGATGAAAGTGCAAATTATTATTATTTCTGTAATATTCTTGCAAAAAAAATGCACAGTCTCAATCTAAGCATGAGAAGATCATTGAACTACTCAAATTGAAGGACATCTACAAAAATACCTGCCCAGTATTCATCAACAGTGTGAAGGTCATGAAAGATCAAGAAACACCAATAAAGACTCTATAAACCTTCACAGATTCGAAGAGAATAGGGAACATGATGACTAAATGTAATATGGTATTCTAGACTGGACGCTCAAAGAGAAAAAGGACATTAGTAGAAACCTTGGGGAAATCTGAATAAAGTCTGTAGTTTAGTTAATAGTAGTATACCAATGCAAATCTTAGTTCTGATAAAAGCACCATGGTTAGGTAAGACATCAACAGTGGGGGAGGCTGGGTAAAGGTCAGATGGAAACTCTCTGTACTATCTTTGCAACTTTCTGTAAATCTGAAAATATTTCAAAAAAAAATTAAAAAAAAAAAAAAGAACCTGATATGGTTACTTAGACCTTAGCAAGAGTCGCAAATAACTAAGTCCCACAGATCCTTTGGGACACCTTCCTAATATTTCAAGTGAAAGATTAAAAAAAAATTTTACGCCAAGAGGAAAGGTAGGAAGACCCTAGAGAAATACCTGCACAAATGTACCAGAAGACATAAAAAATAACATTTAAAGTAGTTTTGTAATATAAAACTTGTAACCCAAATATCAATCAACATCAGACTGAATAAGCTGTGACATACTCGTATGGCAAAATACTATAAAGCTGTGAAAATAAATGGACTACAGTCACATTTTTTAAAATTGAGGTATGACTGACATATAACATTATATTAGTTAGTTTCAAGTATATATGAATTGATATGTGAATACACTGTTAAATGATCATCATAAGAAGTCTAGTTAACGTCCGTCACCATACAGTTTCAAATTTTTTTCTTGGGAAGATTCACTCTCTTGGGAGCCTCAAATATACTATACAGTATTTTTAACCATAGTCACCATGCTGTACATTTTATCCCCATTACTCATTTATTATATAAGTGGGAATGTGTACCTTTTACCACCCTTCACCAATTTTACACATCAACCCCTGAATTTTGAAAACTACCACTCTGTTCTCTGTATCTATGAGCTTGGGTTTTGTTTGTTTTTTAGATTCCACATATAAGTGAGATTACACAGTATTTGTCTTTGACTTATTTAGCATGATGGCTTCAAAGTCCATCTATGTTGTCATGAATAGTGAGACTTCATTTTTCATGACTGAATAATATTCTAATGCATGTATGTACACACACACATTTTCTTTATCCATTCATCCACTGATGGACACTTAGGCTGTTTCCATAACTTGGCTACGTAAACAATGTTGCGATGAACATGGGGGTATACATATTTTTTCAAGTTAGTGCTTTCATTTTCTTTGGATAAATATCCCAAAGAGGAATTACTGAACATGTAAAGTTCTAGTTTTAATTTTTTGAGGAACAACCATACTTTTTTCCACAGTGGCTGGACCAATTTATATTTCTACCAACAGTGAATGGGGGTTCCTTCTTCTCCACATCCTTAACAACACTTGTTATTTTTTGCCTGTTTTTAACAGCCATTCTAAAATGAATGAAGTGATATCTCATCGTGGTTTTGATTTGCATTTCCCTGGTTATTAGTGTGGTGAACATCTTTTCATATACCTGTTGGCCATCTGTATGTCTTCTTTAGAAAATATGTCTATTCTGATCATCTGCCCATTTTCTAAATCAGATTGTTTCGTTTGCTGTTACTGGGGTGTGAGTTCTTCATATAACTCAAATATTAACCCCTTATCAGATATATAATTGCAAATATTTTCTCCCATTTAGTAGGTTACTTTTTCATTTTGTTCATTTCCTTTGCTGTACAGAAGCTTTTCAGCTTGATGTAGTAGCACTTGTTTATTTTTGCTCTTCTTTTGTGGTCAGACCTGAAAAATTATCACCAAGACCAATGCCAAGGAGCTTACTGCCTACATTTTCTTCTAGGTATTTAATGGTTTCAGGTCGTATCTTCAAGTCTTTGATCCATTTTTAGTTAATTTTTGTGTGTGGTGTAAGATAACAGTCCAGTTTCATTCTTTTTCATATGGCTGTCCAGTTTTCTCAATATCATTTATTGAAGAGATTATACCTTTCCTATTGGCATACTCTGGATCCTTTGTCATAAATCAATGTATGGGTTTATTTCTAGGCTTTCTATTCTGTTCCATTGTTTTATGTGTATTTTTATATTAATACCATACTGTTTTGATTACTACAGCTCTATAATATAGTTTGAAAAAAGAGAGCATGATGCCTCCAGCTTTGTTTTCCTTTCTCAAGATTACTTTGGCTATTTGGAGTTCTTCGTGGTTCCATAGTTATTTTAGGACTGTTTGTACTATTTCTGTGAAAATGCAATCATATCTGTTTTGATAAATCTCAAAATACATTACTCTTTAAAGGGGAAAAACTGGAAAAAAGCAAGTTACAATACATGAAGTAGGCAGAATATTAAATAGAATAAAAAATTAAAGGTAATATGATTACTACAAAACTCAAGGAGTTGGCAACTTCTGCAGGGGGTGGGAAGCAGGAAGTGAAGTAAAGGTGTTCGGAAAGGGCACACAAAGGGCTCCAAAGGTATGGACGGGTAATGCTATACTTTTAAGGCAAATAGTGGGTACAGAAATGTGCTGTTTTGCTTTATAACTCATACACATATTATAAATATTCTTTTGTATCTATTACACTTTTGCAATTTTAAAGGGGGTGAGGAAGAAGTTTTTAACTTCTTTTTAACAGATACCACTTCCTGACAACTACACATAATTCATCAGATGCTAATTTTTTTTCAGTCTCTATAAAATTCCAAATTTAAAAGGTTACAGTCATCTCTTTTGAAACTAGAGAACAGCCATTTCTAAAAATTACTGCAGAAAGTATGTCACCCATTCATACAATGTAAAGCAAGTTTTAGTTAATGAAGTCCAATGTTACACTGAGAAATCTATCTTCTTCCATTTAAAAGGAAAGATGCTTTCCCATATCTTCACGGCCATCCTGGGATAAAGTATTTTTCCTCCACAAAAAAACAAGAAGTTTGTGTATGCTGAGAATGAAAATAAGGAGAATCACACTTAAGCTGTTGCCACAAAATTCTGAATACATACTCTTGTCTCCCTTACAGGCAGACCAAAGTTAACTCAGTACTCTGATTAAAGTGTCTTGGATTTTAAAGTATTTTATGCATCTAATTTTTCAAAAGCTACAAGTTATTGATAAAACACCCTCACAATTAAATATCAGGATTTTTTTTAATTCCTAGAGTAACTGCCACAGGTTAGTTATCACAGTTGGGTAAAAAATACAGTATTAAAATAGTCAGGGTAAAGGTTAATAATTAAACTTTTAAATTATCTGCATGATCAGTAATAGTAGAAACAGTAGGTTTGTTCTAAATACAAAACACTAAAGTAGCCATAGGCTCAACACCCACACCAAAATACAGTATTCCCAAAGAGAGAGGACTAGCCCAAATGCATCATTAGAAGAAGAATGAGCTACAAGATATCAAAAGTATGCTTATAAAGTGTTGACTTTGGTCAGCATTAAACTCTTTTAATGTAAATTAACTCACTTTAAATTTACTATATCCTTACTCAGTGAGAAATACTTAATTCTACATGAAAATAATCATTTAAGTAATGATGCTTTCTAGTCAAGTCCAGATTTCAAAAGAAAATGTCCCCAAACATCCAGAGGGTGCAAAAGTTACCGAGGTAAAGCTTAAAAATCACATTTCCTTTCATAGGAGGGTAGGGGGGTTTTATTGCATTGATAAAATTTTGCTTTGGAAAAACTGTAAAATTTAGAAATTAAGAACACTGATCAAAAGAAAATAAAAACAACTTATAGAAGGTTTATTACTTCCTACAAGTCTCTTGAAATATGAACAATAAACTTTAAATAATGTATTTAATAGAGCCATCATAATTTAAAGAGCAGTTTGGATATTTTAAAAATAAAAGCAATAATCTAGTTAGTCTGTCAATCTTAATTACTCTGACATTTGTATCTTCACTTCCTGAATCTAACTAAAACATTCCTGCCATGATACCAGATTCCTCGTCAGGCTTTCTGAAAGGACTAAGGAAGCTCAAGTTCCCCCAGCTGAACAGGAGCCAAAACATGAACCCTGCCTCTTCCATGCAGTTGTAAGCAGTTAACACTCAGTATAAATCACTCCAAAATCAAAGCAGTCTTTATTGATCACAATGACAACAACCATACTAGCCAGACAGTCCAATCTTCAGGAGTCAGGACATACTTTAAGGTAACAGGAGTTTCAAACTATAGTCCCTGGAAACAGACTTCTTGGAACCACATTATCCTTAAATAAATAAACCTCAATTGAATGAACTAAAATTACGGATAGCCCTAAGAAATACACTGGACTACCTAAGTGTTCCCAAAATGACCAATGGCAAATGTTCCTGGGTTCCTCTTCTCTGCTCTCATTTATTTCTTCCTTAAGCACAGACTTATTCCTGCCCCAAGCTTCACCTTCATAAATCATTCTGCTTACTTAGTTCACCGGGTAAGGGTTGTATATGTTTTATATACTATTCACTACTTTGGTGTCCTATAAATATTTAGTAACAATAATAATAATCAACTGATTATTCAGGTCAAGCATTAATAGTTCAGAGAAGTATAACCATGGTTATTGGAGCACCAGGAAGAGATAAAATCTCCAACAGTGGCCAATAACCATCAGAGGCCTTTATGAACCACTTTAGGGAAAATATGTTAAGGTGGTTATTTCAGTAAAGTGCATACTTTTTAGCAGCCTTTATTTGGTATAACAATTTTTTAAAAAAATAAATTGTACAAATGAGAATCATTTAAAGCAAGAATATATGAGTCTCTGGGATGCATTCTCATTATGTTTCAACCCTTCCTCTTCCCAGCAGAACAGGAAGGCTGATGAGTAAAAATCAAACCATCTATAGCCATCCATTTTCACTGGCTTCAGCAATACCCACTTTCATATGTGAGGCAAAGAACAATTTGAATAAATCATTCTTTCTCCCACCTTTCCCTGCTACTACCAGACTCATGGAGGAGAAAAGTGAGTAAGAAAAGATAATCCAAGGAGAGGGGCAGAAAGGATGGAGAGAAAAGGGGCTGAGGATGTCAGAAGACATGTGTCTGCTGGGTAGCTACTAGGTTCAGAATTTCTAAGAAGCACTAAGGGAACTTATGTTATAAAAAAGAAGTTGTTCTTTCATTGCACTGAAGTATTTGGCAGAGTCGATCCAAACTGTTCAGCACCCCAGTCCATCTATGTGCCTTTCTGGTTAAGCTGGCAGTGAGATGACTGATATTTCAAACTTCAATCAACCTTCTTTCTTAGTTACTGCCTGAATCGCACACCTGGACAATCAGGGCACAGGTGTTTCACTTAGACTGTCCTCTGATCTGCTTCACACGTGGTTCTTGTCCTAAAACAGCCACCCTCACAAGCAGAGAGAGTAAAAATATGTATGGGATGGAATGGGTTCCCCACAAAGATCTGTACAGTCCACATCATCATCCATCCCAGCTATGCCTCGAATGTGACTCTTGGAACTATGATGACAAAACCCCAGTACAAACTACTAACACAAGCCAAACTACTAAACACCTTACAGACTGGCATAATTTAACCATAGAGTTATGAGATGATAGTATATATGGCCTTATGCAAATCTCAGTTATTAAAACACTCAAAGTATTAAAACTCTGGAAATTCAAGAAAATAAATTTTAAAATAATAATTAATTAAAAAGTTGAATAACCCTAATAAATAATGCTTTATTACACACCTTTTAGTAGTATTAAACATCAAAGAAAAGTCAAATGTGTGATCTGTTCAAGTTAAACATTGGGCCAAGAACTCAAACAAAAATCGTTCTTTCTTATAAAACTCAGCTTGGGTGAACCAGAATGAGAAACCAATGTAACTGAAAATAAGTAGGCATGTCCTATGGGTGTAGGTGCTATTTTGTAAATCACTGCTCTACTGTATTTTTAGAATGGACCTTGTATTATACAAAACACTCACCAGTAATCAACATTCTTAGATTTAATTGCCAAAAAGAAATCTTAAGGATGGCCAGACATTCAAAGAGGGAAAGATGATGTTCTGGTTACAATAACTGTCAAGGTGACAGTGTTACCACTTTATGAAGTTTCCCAACATATATGTCTCTTGTAGATGGAATTTCAAGTAGAGAGTATCAAAATATCCCGTATACATACACCTATTACTCTCTATTCCTATTGTCACTGTGATTTTCTCAGATTACTTCAGTATTTCTAGTCAAATAGCCTTACTCAATTTCTACTGCCAAGTATGGCCTTATCCTTCTTTCTCTTTGATCCTAAAATATGCTTACTTTTGACTTCCACATGGCTAATAAATTTCACCATACCCCCCATATACATCTTGGTTCAATGTGTTTAATTTACTGCCTCTAAGTACATTAGGTCAGGGCCAGTATGTATGTCTGTCTGAGGCTGCTAATTCCTTGAACATTTTCAGAATACCTATCAACACCTCTATAATCTTTCCTTCCCCAAGAGAACAAACACTATCTCAAATACTAAAGAACCATGGGGTTTAGTAAAATAATTATTAAGTTCTCTAACCACTTTAATGAAGTAAGATTGCCATTCAACAAACTAGTTATAGAGGAGAGAATGAAAAAGTGAAGAGAAGGAAACTAATAGATATGTATGTTCGTTTGTTTAGAATGTAGTATTCAAAGTGATTTCTATTCTATCATCTCATTTGATCCACATACTCACATATATAAAAAGAAAAGATATTGGTAACAATTAAAAGCCAAACACCACTAGGAGCTTTTATATTTAACAGTTTCACCATTCAATAAAATATAGATTATTTCTCTCATTTTGACAGAGAGAAAGAAAGTTGGAAAAGGAAGCTATGATGTTAATGTGCTAAGTGGCAGTTCATCTGACTCTGCTATACCATGTTGCCTCTAGCTTAATCAGATAAATTTTTCTAAACCGTGATTGCAGCAAACATGAGAAGAACAATCTGTAACATACTTAAACTCTGGGCATATAGGAACAACTGAGTCTTAACCACATGAAAAAGGCTGGGCCTGGGCAGTCAGAGAACCTGATCCTTACACATCCCCATCTCCTCATCCAGCCCTGCCCTATGGATGGGCTATGTAGCCTTGGACAGGTCATTTAACCAATTAAGCCCTTAGTTTCCTACATATAAAATGTGGGAGTCGATTAGATAATTTTTAAGGTTATGTCTGCCACTATTTTATTTCTCTCTAATAATAATATTCAACTATATATAATTTTTTAAAACAAATGTGTGAAACATGTAGGGAGAGGGTTGAAAATCATCTCCCTATAAAGGACTAAGTTTATTCAACTTTCCTTAATAAACTCATGAACACAGATGATTTGCATTTAAGCATTTAATAAGTAACTCTGAATGATTAAAGGTAAGATGACCAGAGACTACCCATGAGGCTATCTTTACATCCAGGAAGAGTCCACAATGAGTCTGCCTAATTACTAAACTTTGGCGGAGATAATGTTATGAGTATATGTATTTTAGTGATAAAAGAACAATTTCACCTGTATGACTTATTTCAGATCCATTCATCCACATAGTGAAAGACTACTACTACTACCTAGAACCTCACCACCATCTCACACACACACACACACACACACACACACACACACACAATATTTGAGCTCTCTTTTATGCACCAAAGTACTTTATGCAGATTGTTATTATAGTCCCTTAGCACACAATACTATGGTGAATTGTTTATATGACTGTCTGTCCCAGTGGACTGCAAGCTGTTTTATTCATCTTTGTGTCCCTAGTACCTACCAGGACCAGGCATATGGCTGGCAGACATTAAATGTTCACTGAATTGATCTGAACATAAAATTTCCCACTCACTCAACCAACATAGCTTTGGGCCTAAACACCCCAAACTTTCATGCTCAGACATATTTTGCTGTGCTGGATGGCAGAAGCAAACTCCAAGTTCTCTTTAAATTCAATTCTCAAAGAGACCTGTGAGGAAAAGGTTATTTTAAAACGTAGTTTCTAAAAAAGCTTCCATATCCGTGGAGCAGAAGGGCAAAAGCTCACTTGTGTGAAAGCAGAGCCTCAGGTTTGGGGGCTGGAGGGAGGAGGGTGGAGGAAGGGGAGGGGCGCTTCATATTTCTTATAGATTTGGAGGCCAAAAAAAATAAGTAGTTGGAAAATCCCAATACTTTTAAAGTAATGTTCTGCTAATTGTTCTTTTACTCATGACTTTCTTTCTCCTTTCTGGGAAGGTAAGAGGAATTGATTATATGAAATACCCACTATCTCCTATGATCTAGTCTCCTACTGTATGAAGGGTTAGCACTTGTCCCACTCCATCCCCTTACAATGAATAGTACCAAAGAGACTACCATTTTTCTATTTCAACAAATCTGAAAAGAGATCTGGGCCTCATGCCAAAGAATTGTCAATTTTTCAAACAAGATTACCCTACCAAATCAGTCATCTTTCTTCTTCCATTAGGAATGATATTAAAATAGAATTATACTTCAAAATGTAAGCTCTACATTTTAAAACCACTAAACTTTTTGTATCCTTAATATATTCTACCTTCCCCCAGCACCTTTTCTTCATGGCATTAAACAAAACTGTGGCATGCTTTCCAATTTCAAAGATCTTTCCTATCTTCCTTAATATGTGAAAAATAATTGCAACTACCAGAGTAAAATACTAAGTCATGACTTTGCATTTCCAGCATATTTCTGTGACCCAGAACTGAACTATATATTAGGTATAGCTAACTCTCCTCACTACATTCTCATGAGAAAGCTAAATTCTATAAGAAAATATTTGAGTTTTAAAACACTACCAATGTCAAAAGTCTTTCAAAAGTCTTTTTACATTGTACAAAATGACTTTAAACTAATAATTATCCTTATGTATTAAAGTTAAAATTACATATACTCTATGACCCAACATTTCTATTGCTAGGTATATATATACTAAATAAGTGTGTGCACACATATACCAAGATACATAATCAAGAACTCTCTTAGCATCATTGTTAATGATACCCCAGAAACAGAAGCAACCCAAATGTCCACCAATAGCAGAATAGGTTAACAAAGTATGGTGGAGATATAAAATAGATTACTACACAGCAATGAGAATGCTACAAGAAGCAACCACAAAGATGAATCACAAAGTCCTGAATGAAAAAAGCAAGCACAAAGAATACGTAAAGTTAATTTCATACCTATCTGTTCAGCTGTAGGCATATGTTTTATGTACTGTTCAATATATACATTTTATACTTCACAATAAAAAAAGCAGTCCTTGAGCTTAAAAACTCTAGTCTTCACACATAAAATCCTATCTTCGTTTTAGTTTTAGCATTTGTCTTTCTTTCTACCAGACTATAAACTGCTTGAAGCAGACATTTATTTTATTCATTTTTGAGTTCCCAGAACATCATGGTACACAGCAGATGCTCAACAATGACTGACTGGGGTAGAAGGATGAATGAATTATGAACATAGGAAAATCTCAAATGGCAAGAAAATCTCCATGAAGCAGAAGAATAAAAGTCACTTCCCTTTTCCTGCATATGGGCAAAGACAAGTTTTTAAAAGTCAGCTCCAAATTTCAACTAGTTAAATATATTCTGAAATGCCTATTTCAAATTATTCCATTTGGACACAGGATAGTTTTAGTATGTATTTTATCAAAAGTGCGAGATATTTCTGAGCTTAATCAGTTGCCAGATTTTTATTTTCTCTTTTGCAATACAGCTGCCAGATTCCTGGTTCTGTAACTATATTAATAATTCCTTAATTTAAATACAAAACACATGCACAACCCTCTTCATGAATTTACCCCCAAGAGTTCTAAAATGTTTCTCCATTAAAAAGCACATCTTAGCACATCCTGCTGTTCTCAGAGTTGGATGCTTTCCTCCTCCCAGTCCCCCAGTCAGTCTCCCATGGACCATAGGACTGAAATTAACTATTCATTACATGTGAAGGAGCGCTGGCTAGAGCAGAGCCCTGCAGAGAAAGACTGCTATTTTACATGTCAATTTCACAACCAAAGCATCTGCTATTTTACTAATATATATATTAAATGTCTGCATAATGTGCAGAATTATATGCTGTTCATTGCCTGTTTGCTCTGATATTAGGTACTCTTAAGTAGCATTATTCTAAATTGTTCTCTTTGTAAAACATGAGACTTTTTATTAGGTCTCTTCCCCGGTGTTGTCTGAACAGACGACCCAATGAATAGCATACTGAATACTGAAGGCCAAAAGATCGTAACTCAGAATAGGGTAACAAAAATGACAACGTTTTGGCCTACAATTACTAATAATTTACTTTGAATCTTAGGCTCCTTACACCTGGATATAGTTTTTTATATTAGGTTGCCATGAGGCAGAGAAGTGTTGGGGGAATGCTAAATAGATGTTGTTCAATCTAGAATACTGGAATTGCTTTATTTTCTGGAAAATCTGTACACTTACATATCTTCTATAAAGATAGAATTTTTTGTAAAGTATGGTGCTACATGTCACTGAATAAGGCCTCTGAATGCAATGGGGTTAGGGAAAGTAGATTTAAGCTCTGTAATCCTCCTACTACAGATTATAATTGCTTTTGTTCACTAACCTTCATATTCAGATAGCTGAGAATATTCAATAATTATGAACCACCCTGAATGGCAGTATTACACTGGTCAAACCTAAGTGATACTAGATGTACAAGAAAGAATGAACGCATATGTTAAAAGAATTTAAAGAGCCACCTTGGCACAATAATCTAGATAGCTTTACCACATTCAGTATTGCTGTGATTAATGACTTGCTCAGATTAAAAAATAAGGTTATTCTATCTTCATAAATCCACCACATTTGTTAGTGAGTACTCTCTTTTGTTACAGAAGGCAACGAGTGAGTAGCCCTTATTTTTGTATGTTGTTGGATGCTAGATATCGACTGATGGGTGACATAGATACAGTGGCCATGTGAAGTGCCCATTGTGAATGACTGGCATTGAACCATTTGGCTTTCACTCATAACTCCAAAGCACAAGTAAAAATTGGTAATAAACTTTAAAAGATTAATCTATTTTTTTTCTTAGATGCAGAAATTTAGATTCCAGTACTCCAAGAAAAAAAGATCTACGTGAGCATATCCATCGCCACCTGTCCCACACTGTCTTTTACAAGCTCCCAAGCAGGTCCTATGGCTGCTGAAGCCACCTTGGTGCCTACCTCCTCTGCCCCTCCTTTAGTGTCTTTTTTCGCTTGGTTTTAGGGAGACTTTACACCAGCTAAATGTAATTGGGAGTATGTGCATTTTGAGGCAGATATTCATACTCTCAGCTGGAAGAGGTAGGCAGGGCAAGATCTAAGAGTGGTTACTGGTCAACTAGCAAAACACATGTTAGATGATGGGCAGCTGAAATCTGTGCAGGCTGAAAAAATTAAAACAATCAAGAATATTCCGGGCTGGAAATCATTATAACCTGGAAAGACAAGCCAGTTAAATTGTTTTTATATTGATGAACAGAACTAATTCTACTTCTGAGGAGCAAGAACTATTAATTAAGGTAATTCTACTTTCTAGTACTTTATCACAACTGCAATTTTGTGTATGTTATACATTTTAACGTTTATCTTCCCAGGAGGAGGCATTCTCCAGAAAACTCTAGGGTTGCCTATTTGTCCCAGTACAATGCCGAATACTTAGTAATGACAACTCAGTAAATATCTGTTGTGAATACATGTGAGTATGAATGCTAGAAATAAGTGATCTGAGAAATAGTAAAAACTATCATATAAATCCATGGAAGTGGACAGAACCTATCACCAAACCATTAAAGAGTAAGTAGTGATGCAGGTTTCCATGAATAAGCTAGTTCACAGTCTGACTAATATCAGAATCTGAGGCTACAGAAGCTTTATATATGTAATAGTATGGCACCTGCCTTGAAAAGATTTTAACAAATAAACCATAACAACAGATACATAGGAGGAAAATCTAAAACTGGAGGAAATAATTCTCCAACATTATTAAGCTGTAAAATTTAAGACTAAGGTTATTACTACTGTATTTAAAACACAGGTCAACTGATGTCCAAATTACTACCAACAGCTCTTTTGGTGATAATTAAATAGTGACTAAAGTTTTGTTTTTTAATAAAATATAATTGCTCAGCTTAGCTATACATTCTAAACTACAGAAAATAATCTTAACCTGATGATATCCCATCTTTAATCATTATTTCAAAAAAAACAAAATTAAGTTGTCATCTAAAACCACCACAAAGCAACAACCTTAGAAAACATAATAAATCAGCTTCTTATTTAATCAACGATTTTAAAATGTAATCCTTAACAGTTGTTTAAAATATGCATAAGTAGGTTTG
This sequence comes from Macroglossus sobrinus, assembly GCA_004027375.1. Classification (NCBI taxonomy): domain Eukaryota; kingdom Metazoa; phylum Chordata; class Mammalia; order Chiroptera; family Pteropodidae; genus Macroglossus; species Macroglossus sobrinus. The sequence goes on from PVKZ01003131.1 coordinate 141,290, forward strand.
GAATAGTTATACTGATTTAAAGCAAAAGCACATCTGTTTATGAGTAAGTAAATATAGTCTGACAGCAATTTGGAACATCTATCAGAAGGAATCAACTGCAAGTTTAATAAGCATTATTTGTATTCTGCATAATACTCTACTTGTTCTTTCTAGCCACTGCAGTAATAAAACACACTCAAACTCATTTAGTGTGTACTAAATCCAATGTACCTACGCAAAACGCTGAAAATTCTATTTGGATGATTCCCAGCCCATATAGCCCAACTTTTTAAAGTATTACTACCATCTGGTTACTAGTCTGTGTTTACCAAAACAGTAGCTGTGCACACATTTCTGTAGCAGCTGTGGTCAAAAACTTCAAATCAATCCATTTGGCTAAATGAAAACTCTTCAAGAGAAAAACAAATATAATATTTTGAATATATACTTAAAATAAGTTCCCTTACTGGTTTTAATAACATTCCCTAAGAACAAAAATAGTAAGATTTTAAGTGGTATTTGAGACATCTTAACTATTTACATCTCATCATTTATCAAATGACAGAAGGTCCATAGAAGTCAAATGCATTGCCAAAGGTCAAATAAGTAGTTAGTAGCTGGAATCTGTCCAGAACATCAGTATCTCATGGTTTCCAGTACAAGGGTCTTTTCACAAAATTATTCCAACTGAACACTGGGGTACCAGGAATAGAACTGTGTAAAGGGAATATACGTTTGATAAATGCAGGTTAAAATTATTTTAAGAGCATAGCATTTTCATAAAATATTATAGCTCATCGTTAATTATAAAACCTGACTTGTATTTGTTTCATAACTGTGGTAAAGCTTAAAGTATCCTGTAAAATTTATAAGATGTTTAATTTCACAAACCTTTTCCTTTCTTTTCCACACTCTCCTCCCAACTTTTCCCATAAAAACTAAGTCCAGAAACCAATCCTATTACCTTGGTCAAGAGGCTAAGCTATTACTTTAGGTTCAAAGATAATTTCTTAACTCCTACATACATCCTAATATTCCCCTTTCTACTATAATATATAACTATATGCCACACTGCATGCTTTCTTGTAAACAGAAAGTCTTTTTCTAATTAAAACTATCAAACTACCAAACAATCCCTTTCCCCCTAAGAAACAAACCCAATCTCCAAATATAAATTAATATAGAAATTTTCTATGCCTTGCTTAGAGGGAGAATTAAAGGCAATAAGCCAAATGCACTCTATATAAAGTTTTGTTGTTATAATACTAGCAATTTCTCTAATAAAAATTAAGAAAAACGAATTTTCAGGATATAATAGAAACTATTAAAAGCTTATTTGGGTTAATGAGACACTAACCTTGCTTTAACAAAAACTGTTTCCTTCTTTCTTCTTTCTCATGATACCTAAGAAGAAAAAATAAACTAACAATCCACCAAAACAAGGCATGTGTTTCATTCTTCCATGTAGAGTGTTAAACTTTCAAAGGAAATGACTGGACATTAAATTATTTGAGGGTAAGGGTACAGAAGGGGTGGTTTGTGTTTATAGGTCAAACAACTGTTTTTTGTTTTAACTTCCTGATTCCTGGTCATTTATTTTAGACTATGAGAACCCTATGAAAAAACTTAACTCAAAACTTTCATTTACTTCCTTACATCACATCATATCCAGGAAAAGAAGAGTCGGTGTCACTGTATAACATCTAGAAAAGAATGGGGATAAGTAAATATGACAATTACTAAGACAGACGTACGTCCATTATATTATAGGTACCTCTCAACAAAATCCTTGTACAGAGTTTTCAATGAAAGAGAACAACTAGCAAGTCATTCCCATCTGACAGATAAAAAAGCTCATGGATATCAGAGGACTACGTCAGGGTCCAAGGTTAGGAAGTCAGCTGTGAAGCTGTGATGAAAACCCAAGTTACACAGTGCCAAGACCAGCAGTCATTCCATAACTGCTTCAGTTCACTTCACAAGTTTCAGTTAATTTGCAACAAGAATAGTACAAAGCTATGCACAATGCTTCAAAAACTCAGTTGGCTCACCTAATGTTTTTGGTCCTCTCTCTCAACACTCTATGATGTTGATGGCTCAGTTTTGAGCCCAGTATCAGGCTGAGAAGCCAGACATGCAAGTTCTATACACATTTGTAGACTCTACAAGGTGAAGCCTATAGTTTATTTTGCCCAGGTGGTCAGTATTCCATTTAAACACTTTTGTGTACACAATTCTTTCTAAATTCAAACCTAGCACAGGCCAAAGTTTAATGCTTTGGAGAAAAGGGAAGCAAAATTGTTTTGAAATTCTCTGTGAAAAACAGCCTGCTGTATTAGAACAAACAGCAGCTTGTTCCTATCATTCTTTTGTTTGACAAGTCTGGGCTGGCTAGAAAGGTCATTTATGCCTCAAAGCATCAAATTAACATTTGAAGACATGAATTTTAAAAATGGCTATTTGCTTCTATTCTGTGAATGGCTAATGTAGTTCAAAAAAACAGACAGGAGAAAAACTCACTATAGTCTTAACCAAGTCTCAAAAAAGACTAAAAAACAACAACAAAAACAGAAAAAGGAAACCCAAAACTTTTGTCAGGCAAACTGAGCACTGATTTTATGTCCATGACAACACATGCTATGTCTTAAGCCTCATTCTTTAAAAGAAATAAGGTAGCTACTTATAATGGTCAGACTTTTAAGCAATACAGAAAAAAAAAATTACTAATTATCATAAAATGATTTTTTGGCAAATCATAAGGTTCTTCCCTTTCATACATAACCCTCTGCCCCAACACTGGTAATCACTGTTTGGGATAAACTCTCTATTTATTTTGTATGGTCCTGGTTCAAACACAGCATCTTTTTCCTTAAGTCTCTATATTATTTTCCCAACACAAATCTATGTTCCTATATATTTGAAATATAAGCCATCATTACTAACTACAACCTTCATAAATATTCATTTGGTTTTATTGGAAAGACCAAGGGATGTAAAGTCTGAAATTACAGCTTGTTTACTACAAATGTATAATGGGAATACCACAAATCACCCTCTGGAATATTATGGAAAATATAAAGTTTAACATAACAATTAAAATTAATATGATTTACTGATAATATAAACTTTATAGGAAATTTGAGAATCTTAATTTTCCAAAATATTATAGACAATTATAAGGTTTAAAAACATGAAAATTTAAAAATATCATTACAATTCAAAATAATCTCTAAGATGTAAAATTATTATTAAATACTTACCTCATCTAGAAATATTCTATGATATTATAAAGTTAATTCATAAAATCATGTCTAGATGCTGCTTCCTCAAGCCACTTCCCACCTCTCCTCTTCTCACTGCTTAACCCCTTGCAATCTAGCTTTTACTGCAAATGTCCCATGGTCAGGGTTCTCTTGGGAGTAATTAATGATCTCATAAATGCAAAGTGTAAAGGTCTCCTTTCAGGCCTCATTCTCCTTGCCTCTCTACAACCTGACACTATTCCATAAAACCCTTTAACTTGGCTACCGCAATACTGCACTAGCATGATTCTCCATCAACCTCTTAAAACATCCCTTTTCAGTACCTTTCACTTATCATTCAGGATCTAAATGATGCTAAATTTGAATGCCTTTTGTGCAGCTCTGCCCCAATGTGCAAATCCTGGAGGCACCATTCACACAAACGACAATGTGATTAATACCCACTGGAACTGAGTGATGGAGTGGCCTTGTCCTCAGACTGTCCTCAGGGCTTACTTACCAGGGATAAGGCATCCTCTTCCTGTGCAACAGCATTCATTTCCACGTCTCCCACTACAAAACCACACATACACATGGCTCCCAACTCTGTATCTTCATCTCTATTTTCTTCTGATGACCAGTCCTCCATGCCCAAATGTTTGCTTGCTACCTCCACGTGGACAATACATATCTACATGCCCCAGTAGTATCTCACTCAACTTATCTCCTGCCAAAACCACTCCACTTCCAGGCCATTTCAGACTCCTTCCTTTCCCTCATCTTGGCCAAGCCCTTTCTCTACATACTTTTTTGTATTTACTGCATCACCTTCATTCCCAATGCCCTTTTCTAAATCAGGCTTCGCCCCTCACCTTAACAGATGAGACCTCTACCAATCCCACCTTGACACTCCAATCTAGATTGCCACTAAAACACAGTCAGATGCTATGCCAGAATTATGACTGTATTCTGTCAGAAAATTACAGACCTCTAGATTGTGGCCCCACCTCTCTTCCATTCTCCTCCCTCTTTATATTTTCCACCTCAAGCTCTCTATTCCCATGTTATAAATGTTGTCACTGTCTGTAGTAAATCTAGAAAATTCAAATTTTCCTCGATTAAATTCCCACATAAAGAATTATTAATAACATGGTCATGTGATGTAAATTATTAACTATGTTGATGCAAACATTTCCAATCAAAACCAGCTAATTAGTTCAACTGTTGACTTCCAGGTTTGCATTCTAAAAAGAAATTTCAATAAAAAGGCAAGATAATCATGCCACCTGATTAAGGCCAGAAGCATATCATCAACTTCTTCATAGCAAGCTCTACCACCATCCACCCCTTGCATGAGTAGTGCTTCACCCAAAGTACTCAATCAATGTCTCAGAATCTGAACCTCAAATTAGTGGCAACACTTGACTGTCCCTCTCACACATAAACAAGGGTTTTTTTTTTTTTTTAACTGAGGTTTCCCTGTCATCTTAAAACATAAAATAACAAAAGTGTAACAAAACCAAAAAATGAAGAAATGTTTTCTCTAAATTACTGAGTACTGGTTTTATAACTGTAGCAATGAAACTGTAGTAAACCATTCAGGGTTTCCTCTACCCTTCTTCATGATTAAGAATAACCATTAAGCAAAGTAAGAGGCACAGGCCACTGGAGTCATTAAAAAGCACAAAGCTACCTAGAAAGCAAACATGTGAAGAACATCACAGAGAGCAGATCAAAAAGAAAAAAAAAAATTTTTTAAGCACAAAACTTAAAAGCTAGAAGTTTCAACAACATGAAGATATCTAATGACATGACCATGCTCTCCCCGTCCCTTAAAATATTTCCATCATCCTATAATTTTGAAAAATAAAAAAGCCTTAGAGAACCACCAAATGCCTTTTACAAGTCAGGAAAATGACGAAAGCACTAATTTCAGTTAGATTCAAACCAGGCCAAGTGCCTTAATTCACAACAGCATTCATGCCTATGTCTTACTCCTTTTTGCAAAAAAGATGTGACTTTTCTAGTAGCCGAGTGAAACAAATGTCTCATAAGTGTCTTGCCAGACTCTAAAAGATTAAGAAAGCTCTGTATAAATTAGAGCTCCCTTAGATACTGTCCTTTATAGATAGATGTAAAGTCCCCTGTGGTCCCCTCCACTGATAATATTAAATTCTAGCAGGCTCATTGCTAACCTGTCCAGGAGCCATTGTCACAGTTACAACAGAACTAAGAAAGCCGTCCTTAGTAGCTAGAAAAAGAATTCTTATTATGACAGAGGTGGAATGAACAATAAAATACCATTTTTATGAGCTGAGTCAAAAAGAATCATTGCAAATATAAAAAGTTTGGCAATTTAAGAATTATATTAAAAATAGTTGATTACTATTAGAAAGAAAACATAAAACTAGAATATATATAAGCACCAAACATAAGAAAATGTAGACCGTTTAAACATTTTGCAAGTATTATAGTAAAGATTAGTTTAAGTGTGAATCATCAGCAGATGCTGAGTTTAGGGGGAAATTTTGATGTGGAATAAGATATTTTCATGGTGCTAAAGTGTCTCCCCATAGGTTGCTTATTAATTCCAAGAGGGGAAAACAGTAACTATATACTGAAGAAATTGGAAAATATTTTGACAAAGTGATGTTCACAATTTACACTACCAATGAGGGGCAATGGATTTCATGTGCTTCCAGATGTGATACCCCAAGAAGGACACATCACTTATATAGCATTCTGGCAGAATATACAACCTAAATCTAATCATGAGAAAATATCAGAAAACCCACAAATAAAGAGAGATATTCTGCTCATATCACCCCACTGTTTAACACCTCCAGCTATTTGCCCATTTCTTACTGGACAGAATGTAAAGTTCGGACTCCCTAACTGGGCACATACGACCCTTTGTAATCTGGGGGAGCTTAACTCTTCATATTTATCTGCTGCCACCACCCCAACATATACACACCCTCAACATTCCAGCCATGCTGATTATAAACCCTGTACCTTTGCACATGCTGTTTCCTCTGCCTAGAACGTCCTTCTGTGATGGCCTTCTCTTCCTGGTGAGCCCTTTATCATGGCTGCTGATTAAGCTTAAATTCCACTATCTCTGTGAAGCCTTTTCTGACTCTACTGACAAAAGTCAGTCTTCTTAAACTCTTCTCTCAAAGAATTATGCCCCTATTTCTGGGTTGTATGAAGATTTCTCTCTTTCTGTGAGTTTCTCCACAACTAGAACATGAGATCTCTCAAAAGAAAACTGTGGTTTAGAAATATAGTGTCTTCCAAGAAGGGTGCTTGATAAATGCTGACTAGATGACTAAATTAACTTCTCTATAGGACAGATTCTACAGTAAACAACAGCTAACACCTGGAACCACTTATTCTGTATCAGATACTACTGTAAGTGCTTTTTAAATACCAACTTACAGTAGTCCCTTGGTATCCATAGGGGATTGATTTCAGGACCCCTTGTAGATGGATACCAGATTGCATTCTCTCATATTTACTGATGAGAAACTGAAGCACAAAAGATAATTGAATTAACTTGTTGAAAGTTGTACAGAAAACTCAAGATTCAATCCCAGGAAGAATGACTCTAGAATCTATACTCTTAAAGCCCCATGATGTTACACTATCCCCGCCAACAAAAGTAATCCCCCCTTTGCATAAATGGACAATTGGCACCAGAGCTGGGTCAAATCCAAAAGTGAGGCTTGCTCATTGAGGTTACCAAGGTCCTGGGAAATGGTGAGATGAAACTCAAGGTTTGAGGCAATGAATTAAAATGGACCTTAAAGTGCCTCAGGGAAAAGCCAACAGCCTCTATAAGTATCTGCTCTCTCCGGGAGAAACCTGGGTTCGAGTTCTGGCTCCTTCTCTATTCCCCCATCTCAGGAGACATTCTCCACATCTTTATTTTCTCCCTAAGGTTTACCCTGCAGTTTCCAATAAATTTAATTATAATTCTCTCAGAGCCAGCAATTACCCCCAAAATGACCTAATCAAGCCTTCTGCCTTATATCTTAATCCCTGTAACATCACCTCTGGGTAAGTAGTTATCTAGCCTCAACTCAAACACTTAAGCATTTCCTTTTATTTTTAGTAAGATGGAAAAAGTCCACATTTTACAGTCCATCTTCTTCTAATTTCCACCCCCATCCTATGTTTGCCCTCAAAGCCTGCAAAGCTAATTTTAATTCCTTTTCCTCATGATCTTGCTGTTCTTTGAAAACCGTATTATTGAGATAACAGATAGGCACACCCTGCTTGCTCAAAAACTTACCATCACCAAAATGAAGTAGAAAGAGCGAGTAGCAACAAGTTTCTAAGTAGTAAGGAAACAAAATGAAGGGCAGCTCACTTGTGGGGGACACAGAGTTTGACATAGGGAGGGAGTGAAGGTTCACTGAGGAGGTGGCTTTTGAGGGATAAAATATCAGCCAGTGTCAAAATACAGTATTATACTGGGGGATAAGTTTTATAAAAGCAAAAAGCTGAACTTTTAAACATATGCAATGTTTTTGGTTTCTAACATTCTTGCTTTCATTTAATAATTCTGGGCAGAAGACTCATTGTCTTGAACAATTTGTACAGTGCTGAATGCATAGATAACCATCCTACTGACAGTGGAATGCAGGGTTGGAATAAACAAAGTAAAACATCATTTGGGTGATGCTATCAGATTTGTAGTAGTATCACTTGCTGAAGATTTTACTTTTATTCTTCACTAATAAAAGATGGCCTTGGGTACTTCTTTATATTTATCTAAGGTAAGAAACTAGCACAAGTGAATCTCTATAACAGCCTCTTAATAATCAGTGAGGAGGTCAGACTGTTCCAATAATGTACTCTTCCCCACACACAACCCATCCCATTACCAGTAGCCTCTGTTCCACTGCAATTTATTTGACCTACTATAACATGAATAATGCCTAATGCCTGACCCAACTCTCTGTGAGACCAGAAAAAATTACATATTTTGGTAAAAATACTAGAAACTTCTGTAGAGAAAACCTTTAAAAACTTAATGAGTGACCTTTCCATCTAATATTAAATGAGTCACTTACTGGTCCAGGAGTAAATGAAATGTCTAAACTATTGTTAAAATCTTTAGGTATACTGCAAGCTGGGGCACTAGTATCATTTTATCTTTAATGTGGTCCATAACTTAATATTATACTGTCACTAGACAATCTGCTGATCTCTAAAGCATATGCTGGCTTATGGTCATTTTCTAGTTCTTTATCAATCATTTCAGTGTGATGCTTTCCAAACAAAGATGACAGAATTTAAAGATTACTGCTGCAAATTAACACTACTGGTGTATGTAGTTCCTCCATACCGTAAAAATAGTTTTATAAACTTTACAGCTTATAACATACTTTCTAATTCATTTGACACTCACAATAAGTTTGCGATATGATCCTCGTTTTACAAGTGAAGAAACTAAAGTTCAAAGACATCACATTATTAGCCCAACTCCCTATTGCTAGTAAGCAGCAGAGCTAGATCTCAACCCAGATCTTCTGACTGTAATTTCCAGGATCTTTCTACTAATAAAAATATGGCTACTTCTAATACAGTCATGCACCTAACTCCAGCCCAAATCAAACAATTATCTGTTGCATATCCTCTTCTGTGATGACTGCAACCAGACTATACTACCATTATCCTGAGAGGCTTTCAGAGAGGCTTGCATTGTGTACATGCAGGGTGATACTCTAGACCAGAGCTGCAAAACCAAACTTTTTACAGTGACGGAAACTCTATACCTGAGCTGTTCAATACAGTAAGCCACTAGTCACACGTGGTTATTGAGCACTTGAAGTGCATAACTGAGGAAAAGAACTTCTAATGTCATTTAATTTTAATTAATTTAAATGTAACTAGCCACATGTGTCATAGCCCTAAGCACAAATGAAATACAAAATCAACAATAGTGAGCCCAGAGAACAGCACTGGTTCATGGGAACTAGAACAAATGTGATACTACCAAAAGCAATACGACCAAAAGATAATCAGAGAATAATCTTTCAATCTTTGTAAACACTCTGGTCACTTAAATATAATGAGTGACTATCAAAGTCCAGATCTGCTGACAGTATCAACTATGAAGGGCAAGGAACGAAAGTCTATTCCACAAGCCATACTGGCTCTCCTGGAGGGTAGAGTACATTATTGGAACAGTCTGACTTTTCACTCTGGGAAACTAACTCAACTAAATTATAAACAGGAGCTGATGGATGTGAAAAGCAACATGTCTTGGTAAAACAGGCATTCTCTCTCTAACAATTTCATGCACTATATTCATGCATTGAAGAATTTAAAGGAGCATCTTAAAGGCCATCCCCTTGTCTCTGACCTTACAATATTGACATCCATACTGATACCATCACCCATACCACTTCCCTCTGAAACATTTGCTTCTATGTCTTCCCCCTCTCATTCACCAAGCTAGGCACTAGGAAGTTTCATTTAAATGAAAATGACAGACTACTTTGGCATCAAATCCTTCTTAGCATTCAGATTATTGAGACTTTCAAAACCCTTAAGTTTTGTGAATCCCATGAACAAAAGGAGTTGTCATTTCTTATTTCTTTCGTTTTATTCATGTTCAAAGCACCTTGATAGTACTGATAAAAGAACTGAACAGCAAGTGTCAAGCATGGGTTCCTGGTTCTGATTTTTTGACTACTAGACACTGAGTTCTATGCAAACTATTTAATTTCTCATTGCCTCAGTTTTCTAATTTGTAAACTGAAAGAATAATTAGATCACCTCTAAAGTAACTCCCAGCTGTAAAACTACCATTCTGTAATACTATCAATGGTTTTCAGTTGGGTTCAACTGTCTTTTCTTAGGGCCTCTTCTAAAGAAGAGGATTTTTAAGGGAGAATTAAGTATTTTGCTCATGTGGCAAAAACTGTGAAATGCACAACCTGCTTCAAAAATTCACAGATCAACAATCTATCTATTCTCCAAAATTGAGTATATCAATTCTTTAAGTAGAGAGAGGACATTAATTTCTATCATTTCAAAACACATCATTTCTAACTGTGCAAAAAAACTACACTCATAAAGAGGTGATGATCTAATTAATTATACTGTTAATCTAGAGCACTAGAAAAAGCACATACTAACATGGGCCATTTTGGTTAGTTTTTACTTTCAAACTTATTTATCTTTGAAATTCTAATCACACAGTGGAGTTACAGCCTCTTCAACAACCTTTCCAGCTCTTGTGTTCTACAATTCTAAACCTGTGTCCTCTAATATCAAAAAGGATATTTATAAGAAAAGAATAAACAGTTTCTCTACCTATGTGAAGGCTTCTTTGGGAACTTGAATCTCTTTACACTCAAAAATCCACTTTTGAAAATGAACTTCAATAACTTTATCAGGACCCTCTAGCAGAGATAGGTGTGCACCCTGTGAACTGAGTCTTTTTCATTTCTACAACTGCAGTTCTGACCTAATTTCACTTGACCCACAAGTATATGCTAACAAAGGTATGTACTATCTCTTTGACTCTGTCCATCCTTCTCTTTCATTCTTTTTACATTTATTCACTTCCATCAACTTGTTTTTTTCACATGGGCTTTGTGTTTTTCTAGTCTAAGTAACTTATCTTTGTTGATTCATCTTTTTAATTAATTCTGCCTTGCAATCCAAAGGTGATAGATGGCAAGATAGGGTCAGTGGGCTACATGAGGCCAAAGTAGGGGGCATAGCTAAAGTGAATCATTCTTGCAGTGATGGACTACAGGGATCAAACCCTTGATTAATGTCATTGGCATGAGGTCCTAATCACCTGGATAAAAGACTTACCTGCTCGTCATCCATCACTTCTGAGAGAATCAAGAAAGCAGGAAGCTACAAACCCCTAGGAGATCAAAGATGTTTAAGCTCTAACAGGTATAGAATCAGCTAGGAGGAAGATCAAAGAACATCATGTTATCAGAGGCTGTGGCTGCTGTAAATGACTGTTGTATCGAAATTTCTTATTAAAATTTTCAAGAGTTTCATAGTTTTGGGGGATGGGGAGAGATGAAGCTATATGAAGAGAAATTTCACAGGTAGGGAAATCCCAAAGATAACTAAAACTGACACATCTTAAGAAGGACTCTGTGAGTTATCTCATCTGGCAAAACAGCACTGTGAGAACCAAGACTTCCTGATTTCTTTCTATTCCTTTCCTGAATTTGAACTTACTGAGCAACAATGAAATGCCTTTTGTTCCACAAGCTCATGTGCAGAAAGCCTACTTCTGTCTACCCTTTATGGCCCCAGTGATTCCTAGGATCTGCATACTCCTCTATCCAACCCACATGTAAGAAGGTTAGACTTAAGATTATGATCTGTGCTTTTGGGTTTACAGTAAAATCAGACTGCTAGTATTCCAAGCCCCGATAAGCTTATCTTGAATAACTTAAGCTTTCATTACCTTTTGTGGTAAATTTTTTATAAAGGCTTTTGTCCTTAAAGTTCTCAGTTGAAGAGAAATGGGGTGCAGAACCTTTATGTGGCCAATCCTAGTTCTCACCTCATATCCATCCCAACACACAAACATATTCTTATATAAAAATAAGTATTACTATACTAAATGTTCCGGTACCACACATTAAAATAATATTCCCTTCGTTACACACTAAGTATCTCTAAATTAACTTATAGAGTATACTTCATGCATTTCAGCTTCTAAACTAACACTGTGAGCAAAGTGTGAGCAAACACAGAACTGATTCTGTGTTCCAGCTATAGACAACAGTAACTGAAAGCATGGCTGTTGGAGCTAGTCAAACCTAAGTTCAAGTCCCAACTCAGGCATTTGTTAGTTCTACATGCTTGAGCAAAGCCCACAACGCAGTTTCCTCATTTATAAAGTGAGTATTCAAACTCCACCTATTCCACAGCTTTCTTATAAGGATTAAGGTGTGAATAAAATAATGCAGAAGAAGAGATTAGCACAGTGCAAAGCACATCGTGTCCAACATTTACTGTACTTTCCATTATCTGGGTCACTTCCGTCTCTATTACTACTACAAGGTCTTCGGTTCTGTTATCCTATGACTCCATCTGCCACATCCCGGCTTCAAGTCTTATCTTGGACTAAACCTAGCATTTCCTATTCAATGTATCTATGTAATCAGGTATTTCCTCTACTTACAGAAAAGTACCAAATAAAGAATTATTTGTTGTGCTCCACAGCCACAAATTTATTAAGAGGCTTTATCATAAATGTGTAACTGGTGTTAAGGAGGATCACATGAGAATGTCTGAACATATCAGTGCCAGAAAACAAGTGAAGGGCAGGTCCTTTTGCAGATACGAAAAATAAGATCATATAACATCAACTTTCCAACCTTCTATACAATACAGAAATATAATGAGTTTGAAACAATGTCCTGATTTTAACACTATTCCAAAAATACAGTTGTACACTATTTCTAATTTCATAAACTAATCATCTGGCAGGCAGATATCTATATTCTTTACATTCTATTTCTGTTTTATTATTTTATTGTATTATATCTTTTTCTTTACTCTGCCTAACATCAACTAGGGAAAAAGACTCCAAAAAATAAGCAAAGACATGCTTAAAAATAAAACTAAGCAAAGAGGTACTGGGTACTCACTTCTCTGAAACATGCATAATCTTATTTGATTTCCCTCCCAATCATATTTAATGAGCATAGCAGGGTTCTCTCATGCTGAGTTCTTCAGTCTGGGGGCTTTCTGTTGCATTTATAACTACAAGATATTTCCCCTGCCAGAAAAGACAGAAGTCTCCTACTATAAAGTAATTCAGCCTGAGTTACTAAGAAATCCAATAAGTAGGAGTTAAAATACTGGATATTCAAAATTTTAAAAGCATAACTAATTCTACAGAGCAAAAGAAGAAGAAAAAATTCCAGCCACTCTACCTGCATGACTTCCCTGTTAAATTAGCTAAAACTTAGGTCCAAAACCAAACTCTTGATTTGTTACACACCAAAACTCCAGTAAACAGGTACCACTCAGCTAGTCAAAGCAGAAACTTGTGACCATTTTTGATTTTTTCCCTCCTCTTCATTCATCTCATCCAATCCCATCCCTAAACCCTGTTGATTTGTCCACTTCTTTTCATCTCCATTGCCTCATACTAATCCAAGCTAATATTTACTAAATGGCTGCAAATGCCTTCCTTACTGGACACCTTGCTTCCACGTGTGCCCTCACCAATCTATTTTCCACACAGCAGCCAAAGGGTAGCTTGCCACAACACTCAGAATAAAAGCCACTGCAAGAAAAGGAGCTCAACTTTCTTTTGTAAGGTTTTTCTCTTTTAATCATGAGGTCTCAGTATAGGAACCCCAGTCTCATAATCCCCTATTGTTCCTTGGAAACAGTATTAAAGTATATAACAGTCTGCCCCAAATATTTATTAGAGATAAGCTACAAGGCTAACAAACATCAATTTTCTTTTTCTTTGTGGGCTATAATTAGATCAGCATTGTTAGAGATTGTTCAGTATTCTCTGATATGTCTGGTTAATTTTTTTTTTGAATACACAATGTACTTATAGAACATATCTTTTACAACATGAGTTACCTAGACAAGAGAAATTTTAAAGGATTCTTACTAAAGACAAGGTTGAAAGTCCCTGAAATATATCATAGTTATTTGGGCAGCAAAAACACTGCAGAGTTTAGGGCAAAAGCTTCCAATTATAGAATTCCTTTTTCACTAACACCAAGAACTGCTGGGAGGCAATTTCTGCCATGTTCCCATCATTTATAACCCAAATTGTGCTCACCTTAGTTGCTACTAAATAAGAGTTTAAAAAGTAGTTGATTAAACTAGGTCATAGTTTTCTTCTATAACGTCCAAATGTAGACTCATCCAACAAGACATAAGCATTTACTCTGCATTCTGAAGGGGTTATCTTGGGAGAAATGATCATTATTTTTTTAGAAACAAAGAAAATTCTAATTCTAAATCCACACTCAAAGCACTGAAAACTCCATAGCCAGAACACAGGGCAGCCCTATCAAAACTTCAGAACAAAGGTGCCAGGGTTCTTTAGACTAGGGGTCCCCAATACTCGGCAGTGGGCTGTTACTGGTCTGTGGGCAATCAGAAACCTGGCTGCAGAGTAGAAGGTGAGCGGTGGGTGAACCAAACTTCATCTATATTTGCAGCCAGCACTAACATCACCTCCTCAGCCCCACCTCCAATCATCAGGCATTAGATTCTCATAGGAGCGCATCCATCTCTGGTGCCAAAAAGGTTGGGGACAGCTGCAGACAGCAAGAAGATGGAGACTAGTGAGCATTCATTCACACCAGGTCTTCATTTCTTCTGCTGTCTTACTCCTAGGGAGCCCAACCATATTATGTTACCACTCAGGATATTTTTATGTTTTGATAATGGCCCTTTTTTGCCTTGAGCCCTATTATGGGGGAACTAATTAAAAGCATTTCCCCTGGAGAAACAAAGATACAGCAAGATCAAACTAAGTGGACAAAGTCACTTAATTGGTGACTAAGCAAGAATTCATAACCTCTTTCTTAATTCAATGTTCAATATACCAAATATTCCTGGTGGATTCTCCATGTGTTAAATAAAATAACTTTATTATTTGGATTCAATATAACAAAAACAGTTTACCATTCTTTATACTCTTAATATTATTCTTCATGAAGTGTAGTATCACCAAAAGGTATCTAAGTAAAGAACACAAGTTTAGCCTGATGCCATAAAAACAAAATAATCAATTATACCATTCACAAACTAAGAACACAAATTCTGTGGAATTGTCAATTTAGGGCT